>WEIT01038128.1:463307-492597 GCA_013389985.1 Dryoscopus gambensis
GCCGGAGAGTGGGGGGGGATAAGAAAACTTTATTGTCGCTTGTTCTAAAGTGCTTCATCCATTAAACACCGACCGCGGGGTGCTGCGGGGGCTTTTCCTGCGAGGGAGATGATGTGGAGCTGTTGGAGCGAGTCTGAGAAGGCCATCCTTGCCCATGGCAGGGGGATGGAATATAATCATTGAATCATAGAATGTTAAGGGTTGGGAGGGAACTTAAAAATCTCGTTTCACCCCCTGTTATGGGCTGGGGCACCTTCCGCTACACGAGATTGCTCCAAACTCCGTCCAGCCTGGGAGAAACAGGAATTTAATTTGGGGAAAGGCTTTCACTGTTTTCTGCTGTTAAGAAAACCTGTGACTTCAGTAATAAAAAGGGGCAATACTGGCTATTCCTCCAGCTTTAAACCAACTGAGTTTTCCTTTCCAGCAGTGGTCAGAACATTCCTCTTGACCAAATCCCCCAAATCCCACATTTTTTTTTCTGTCTTTACAGGCAAACAATCATCTAAAGCAATTTTCAGCATCTTTATCCCTTCCCACTGACAGAAACAGCAGTGGAATCTGGTGAGGAATCTGGCAAGAAAACTTGTCTTCCCACCTGAAATTCTGTGCTGGAGAATCACAAATCCCTAAAAACAGCATTGGTTTTAAAATACAGTAATATTTTGCTTGCTGTTGTGGTGCTTTGGGATTTTTTTGGTCCAGATAGAAGAAGAGCTGTGTCAGCCAAGTGTGCAGTCCAGGTACACCTGTTTAGTTTCAGGATTCAGTTTAGTTAGCAGGATCAATCACCATCTTAAGACTTATTGCCAAAAAATCCGAACAAATGCTCTGATTCGCTCAGATGGGAAAAAAAGAAAAGCTTGTATTATTTCTAAAATCTGGGATGCTAATTCCCTCTTAGTCCAAGTAATGTAAACATTCCAGTGTCTTTGATTACAGTAGACCTAGAAATGTGAGTGAGGGTCTTGATCCACCTCACTCTGCTCCGTTGGCTTTCCAGATCATTCCATACTCTTCACCGGGTTCCATCACCATTGAGTTTATGCTCAAATCCATCCTTCTGAAGTGATTACATTCCAAAACACAACAAAAATATGTCCCTCCTTAGGATAAAACTTGTATTCCAAGGCTTACCTTCCACCCCATTGTGAATTAACTGAAAGCTGCTGGTGCTTTTATGTTCTTTTCTTTAAAACTCCAGTTTTTAATTCAGTGAATGTGCGAGTAGTGCCTGAGCTGCCAACACCGTGAAACAGCTTTTGATGTGTTTATTTTGATGGAAGCCTTGCTGGGATGGGCATTCCAAGTATTTCAGGAGGACTTCACAAAGCAACGCCAAGTCTATAAAATGCAACTAAATCTTCCATGCTGGGGGTGGATTTCTTGGTCCTTTAGGTTTTGAAAATCGATTTGCAAAGCCTAGGAAGAAATTATATGTATTTTTAATGCAACAAATTCTGTATGTTATAGATGCTGTTTATGTAATCCCTTAAAATAACACAGGATTTGAAAATACTTGTAATTTCAGATCTTTCCTAAATGTTAAGATATGACGGAAAAGCAACATCCTGTAGTTGTGAATAAAATTGTAAATGTGTAAAAGTGTGTGTAAATGTATAAAAATGTGTGTAAATGTGTAAAAGCCAATGAGCATTATTTGCAATATTAGGAGTTTGTAAGTGTTCTGCCTGGCATTTAGACTTCCAAGAACCAGGTTCTTCCTACCAAAGCACAAAGAGGAAAACATACCAAAGTTAAGGAAAGACCTCGGAGAGTTTGTCGGGGCAGGTTCTGATGATTTTGTCAGTGAAGATGGACTGCAGATGCCTAGAAATCAAAAATGAGACTGGAGCAGTTGGTCACTGGTAATCCCAGAGTTGAATTTATGGAACCATGGAATCCTTTAGGTTGGAAAAGGCCTCTAAGGTCCTCCAGTCCAACCATCAAACCAGCACCAAGCCCCGTCCAGCCTGGCCTTGGGCACTGCCAGGGATCCAGGCGCAGCCACAGCTGCTCTGGGCACCCTGTGCCAGGGCCTGCCCACCCTCACAGGGAACAATTCCTTCCTTAATTTGTGCAATCCCATATTTGCAGGGAGTGGATTTACTACTGCAGCAAGATCTGCTGAGAAAACGTTTGCTCAGAAGCGCTTTAAACGCTTTTTAGCAGTCCTGTTTTCAAGATAAGCATTTTAATTTTAGATCAAAGTGATTTTGGTGAGAAATTCCTTATATGTGCTCGAAATAGACAGGTCAGAATCCAGGCTGGGGCTCACATGCTCCCAGCATCCATATCTCCCATTTGTAGGGTCCTGCAACCCAGGTTTGGATGAGCTTAAGAATTTGGTAATTTGTCCCCAAGGCTCCCAAAGGGCAGCACAGCATCCTCATGACATTCCTACAACAGCTGCAGCTCTCCAGGTGAGCAGGTGCTCAGCTGGCACAGCTCTGGGTGTCCTGCTCCAAAGTGCGGGGGATTTCACGTTGGAAAAGTTCAGGTTCTTGCTATTTCCATCCCACACATTTAAATACTTGCTTAAATCCACTGGGAAGATATTAGCCTGGAAGACTTACTTTTTTTCACGTTTTTCAGTATTTTCAAGCTCTGTAGGAAAAAAAAATAGAAAAAGGCTAGTTGGAAAAAAAATGTAGAAGTAGTGGATCAGCTGCTGTGGTAAAGGGAATTCACTGATAAATGTAGAAGAATCACATCTCATAAAAGCAAACTTTGTGCCACTCTCTTGGGCTTTTTCCTTGTCATCCCAAATGCCTCCAGTTTGTATTTTTCTTGCTGCTTCCCTCAAATGCTTTTCTGTTCCACCATAAGACCCCAAAGTACAGGCTCACGAGGATAATAAACAGGAGCCTCAGCAAGAGGAGGCTGGTGATGGTTCTGTCCTTGTAGGACAGACAGACTCCACTGGAGCAGCTTTTTCCCAGAGGAACTGGCACTCGGGTGGATGGAATTCTGAGGCATAACCTCTGCCCCGGGCAGGGCTGTGTTACCCTGTTCCCAGTGCAGACAGGGTGGGTGTTTGCACTTCCACACCAGCATATTTTTATTACTCTTGTTTTCTTGCCCTAAACATGAGCAGTCTTGAAGCAGGGCTCTGTTTCCCCAGTTAGCAGTGAGAGAGCAGCAGCAGCAATGGAATTCTGAGGCATAACCTCTGCCCCGGGCAGGGCTGTGTTACCCTGTTCCCAGTGCAGACAGGGTGGGTGTTTGCACTTCCACACCAGCATATTTTTATTACTCTTGTTTTCTTGCCCTAAACATGAGCAGTCTTGAAGCAGGGCTCTGTTTCCCCAGTTAGCAGTGAGAGAGCAGCAGCAGCAGCTGTGCCAGAGCCAGCTCTTCTCTCACCCTCTCCAGTTTCCACACCTTTTCTGTTGTTTCTTTTACCTTGCTCCTCCTGAAGCATTTCATGAGTTCTTTGGATGATGTTTCGGAGTCCTTGTTCTCCAAACCTGCAGGACTTGAGGAATTTCTTGCAGCAGGCTGCAGACCTGGGAACATAGACCATACATACATATTCAGTGGTCATTTGTAAATCCTCCTGCTTTTTTCCAAGCGCTTTGTTGTTGCTTTTCATCTCCTCTAACGCAGCACTTCTAGAAATTTTCTGCAGGTTCCCTACTTGTGTTTATTTTCGTCGCATTTGCTGAACTCTCCTGCAGGGAAGTGCTGAAGCACTACATTGTAATGCTTTGAACAAGTGGGCCATGCTCTCAGAAACCGACAGGTTTAGGTGTGAGTGTAAAACCTCAGTTACATCCTGCGACACAGAGCTCAGCACTTACTTGCTGCCTCAGCAAGGACAAACGACTCCGGGGTTCTTTCAGGGAGCGGAGGAGGAGAATTAGAGCGATCCTGGGTTGCCTCTGAGAGAGCAAAGATAAAAGACTTGGTTACCTAGCTTTAAAATAATATATATATAAAAATTATAACCAACCAGCTTCTCTCAGTTGTCTCAAAGGAAACTCACAACATGCAGACAAAGGGGAGGCTGCAAGGAGCATCCTCATGTACAGGATGAGGCAGGAGCTGATTAGGAAATATAAAACTACTAGTTCATTTGGTTGCAGAACTGTTCTAGTTAGAACTATTTAGTTGCGGAACTATTTCGCAACAATTTCCGTTGCACTGAGCACAGGTCTTAAACACGTTTACTAAATAAAGCAATTTCAGAAAAAAAGCAGGTCTTAATTACAAAGATTATCCCAGTGTTAAACTTATACCTGTTCGTGGGCTCCAAAGCTTCACACTCTGGAAACAAAAAAACAAGGCAGGTATTTAAAATTCCCACATCCAAATGTTGTTTTCTTGCACACAAGGAAGCCAGAGAAGATGAGGAAAGGATGTGATGTGCAAACACCCTCCCACACACACCTCCACGCTCATGTAAAGGAAGACAGATTTGTGCCTTGCTCTTCCACTTCACAGAGCTGTCACTCAGCTTGGGATGATCTAGAGATGCCTAAATTTTGTTCAGCTCCTGCTGGTTCCACGGGGCTGTGTGAAGCCCAGCAGAACACTAATGTCCTGTCTTCATTATCTTTCTCTAAATGAGGGGCAATATGTTTATTATCCTGTACTGGTCTTAGAATCCCAAAAAATAATGTTTGGAGTAAAGTAGATGTTGATAAGAAGGGGCTGGATTGAGGCCACGTCTTCTTTCCAGTCCTGAGCCCTGAAATCCCTGGAAGTGTTCAAAGCCAGGCTGGACAGGGCTTGGGGCAACCTGGTCTGGTGGAAGCTGTCCCTGCCCATGGCAGGGGAGTGGAACGGGATTATGTTAAGAGTCCCTTCCAACCCAAACC
Source organism: Dryoscopus gambensis (assembly GCA_013389985.1). Lineage (NCBI taxonomy): Eukaryota > Metazoa > Chordata > Aves > Passeriformes > Malaconotidae > Dryoscopus > Dryoscopus gambensis. The sequence continues at coordinate 468,131 of WEIT01038128.1, forward strand.
ATTCTATGGATCTGTGATTCTGTGAGATAATTTATGGCAAGTACAAAGTGCCAAAACTAGAGTCTTTCTCAGAGGAGGAGACATGATAAGGAGACTGTCATAGGAATAGAGGTGGAAAAGAGGTAAAAAGCCACTTACTTACCTTACATGGTCTCAGTCTCACAGGGTCATGAAACCCCTCTGAGTGAGACTCACCACTCCACTCCCAGGAGGTTCCAATATTTGGATTTTTGTCTGGAAGCTGGAAATCCGAAGTGGCCTGAGGAGATTGTCCTAGAAGCAATTGAACACCAGAGAGATCATTTCTCACCTCAGGCAGCCAGAGCACAGGCACTGCTGGGTGCTATGGAACCACACCGATGTTGGGCGAGCCCTCAGTGCTCCTCAGACCCACATTTAATGTTGTCCATCACTTACCCGACTCACTGGCCACAATGAAGGACTCGGGGGTGCGCTGGGGCAGGGGTGGAGCATCATCATCATCGTCTGGCTGTGGCAGGGGGGCTGATTGGAGAGACACAGGTTACTGGCATGGCAGGACATGAGGGGGACCACAGACCTGTATGGAGGAGGGGGCTGCTCCTGCCCTGCCGCGCACCAGAGATTAAGGTTAAACACCTCTAAACTCTGGTAAAATGTCCAACTAGCTCTCAGCGCCAATTGCACAAGGAAAAAGAGCATAACCCAACACAGCCAGGCACACAGCTGGTGGTTCTGCTGCTCCTTGGCTTGGGCTGCAGCTCCCAGAACTTCCCAAGGGTGCCAGGATAACGAGCATGTCTTTGTGACACTGAATGCTGAGGGGCCTGGGCAGGGCAAAGTGGAGCAAGTGCCAAAGCTGTGGGCAACAGGAAATGTCCGACTGGACCAGGACTAACCAGATCAAGGAATAAATCCACCTTCCTCATATGACAGGTGATGGATTTAAGGATACAGATCTGGGCAAAATACTTGTGTTGAATCATGGAATCATAGAATGGGTTGGGTTGGAAAGGGCCTTAAAAACCCTTTAGATCCAACACCCCCCCAATGGGCAGGGGTGTCACCCAGTAGATCAGGTAGCTCAGGGCCCCTGAAGTCCTGAATTTCTTAATCTCAGTGAGGTTTCAGTGTCCCCTGCATGACACTCTGCAGCAAAGAGTGGGGTTTGACTTGAAAATTAGACCCTCAGAAAAAAACATTTCTGGGAGCTTTCTGAATGCTTTTTGGAGCACCTTGGTGTAGGAATTGGTCAGCACGAGTCCCCGCCTCCCTGTGAGAGCTGTTCTGAGGTGACACATTGGTTCAGAGCAGCTGTGTAACTCAGAAACCAAAATTACACTGTTCTAAAAATGCTTGTGGGAAAAAATTAAGGCAGGATGAAGAGTGTGAGGATGAAACCAGTTGCTCCTTCAGCTCCCATGAGAGCCCAGCCCTGAGGAGCAGCTACAGCCCTGCCTGGACACCAGATGACCACACTGACCCCTCCCTCCAGCACGCCCCAGTCCAGAGTGAGCTGGTCCCATGTGTCCCCTTGTCCCAGTAGCACTCACCTGTCGATGCCAAATGCTGCTAAAAGCAGCTCTTTCTCTCTTGTGAGAGAATTTTAGTTCTCATAAAACTTATCAGCAATGTTTTGTAACGTAAAACACCTGTGGCCTTGCTTGAGAAATTGTTTATGATGGAGTAAGACCAATGTTTTAAGAAGTATGTTTTTAGAATTTAGCCTACCACACCAAAGAGGTGCCTATGTGTTTGACCAGTTGTTCTGTGAGAGAAAAATGTATAGAAGAACTTGTAATTAATTAAATAAATCACTTCACTTCACTTCTTCACAAGCACTTCACAATAAAGCACTTCACTATTCTGCTGGATCAAGACTGCTGCCTGATGCTTCTTCTCCTCTCTATGGCTCCGGGACCGCGGGCTATTCCCATACTCACCCAAGGGGAACATCCTCTCCTCGTTCAGGGGAGCGTGGTGGGACGATGGGGAGCTGGCTGTGGTGGGCTGTAGTGGGGCACTGGCAGAGCAAGAAGGGAGGTGCTCATCCTGCCCCTCCAGAAAGGGAAACACGGGGGACACGGGGTCGTCTGGAGAGAGTGAGGAGAAGTAGGGGTCTTCTGCTGAGCACAGGTGAGGGTGAGGGCATTGCCCCTGGTTCCTGTGCCCTGCGGGGGCGTCTGCTGCTCGTCTGGAGGGGTTCAGGTCCACAGGGGAAAATCCATCCTGGAAGCTTGAGTGAGTGGCTTTTGGCCACTGTGGACTCCAAACAGGCTTGGAATCCCGTGCATCCCATTCCCAGTCTTCTCCCCCCTGTCCCAGCGCTAGAGGGGTCGATACAGTCCATGCCAGAGATGCCCTGGCACCAGGCCCCCTCCCGCCTGCTGCCTTCGGCTCCAGGTCCAGCTCCCAGCTGCGGCGTTTCTGAGGGGCATCCCCAGCACCCCAGGGCTTGCCGGCAGCCGCCTTCCTGCAGCTGATGAAGTTCAAAGCACCGAAGGAGATGGCCTGTCTGATGGGGGGCACGCCCCGGGCAGAGCTGTGCTGTGCTCCCGTGGCACACAGCGAGGGCAGGGACGCTTTGCTCTGTGCCACCGGAGGGACACGTTGGTGCCCATCCTGCTGCAGAGGGAGATGTTGGTGTGGAACCTGCTCCTCTGGCTCTGAGCTGCAGTAAAACACAGTAAAGTGGTGTGGAGTTAAAGCCGTCAAAGGCTCAGAAAATGTCAGCCCACTAACAGAGCCCACAGCACTGATCCCAGGAGCAATTCCCTCGGGAATGCAGAGCCCAGCTCAGCCTCAAGCGAGGAGCACAGGGAAGGACTGTGCTCCCTTTCAACGCCCTTAAATGGTGAACAGGGGAGGCCCCTTTATGCCAGCAAACTGAACCAAAAAGCAAAATTATTTACAGAAGGAGGACACTGCAATCCCAAACGTGCCCACAGAGAGATCCCACCACCCTTGGAAGCTGCTGGTATTGGGCAGTTGGATCCTCAGGATTGCTCTTCCTGCAGCAAGGGGCACTGGAGTGGAATGTGCAGATGGAAGATGGGACCAGCGTGGGACCATTCCATGCCAGGCAGAGGGCTGGGACAACCCAGCCCTCGGTGTCTTCATGTGCATGAGGCTTTTTTAATACTGTTTTATACTGTTTTCAATTCATATGTGAAACACTGCATGAAACAAAGCCCAGGGCAGAAGAAGGGGACTGATAATGGCACACAGGAAAGAGGCTGAGACACATCAGGGAGAAGAGCAAGAATTATTAGGAAATTAGGAAAAATTTTGTCACTGAGGAGCTGATCAGGCATTGGAACAGGCTGCCCAAGGAAGTGGTGGAAACACCATCCGTGGAAGTGTTCAAAAAACATGTAGATGTGGCACTTGGGGACAGGGCTTAGTGTTGGATCTGGTAGTGCTGGGTTAATGGTTGTGCTCAGTGGTCTTAGAAGACTTTTCCAACCTTTATGATTCTATGAATTATGTTAGGAACAAATATGAAAGTCAAAGTGGAACCCAAGGGAGGCAGCAGATCCTGAGAGCTGAAGTGTTCCGAAGCACACATCAAAAAGTTCATCTCTCTGAAACTGTGACTGCAAATACCAACCAGGGATAATTGGGCTGAGGCCTTACCAGGTGAGTAAACTCAGGCCATAAATGTCTTCCACTGGAGTCAGGACCGGCTTGGCTACAGGATGCCCTGCTCCTTCCTAGGGAAAGGAAATGTTGGCAAACAAGAGTGAGGAGGCAGAACGCAAAGAGCACCAACGTGCTGCTTCAGGAGCTGGAATTTTTGCCAACTACTTCTAGTTACTAAAGCACTTGGGAAATGACCAGCACCGACTTGAAAACACCAAGGTGGAGCTGAAAACTGCAGATAGAACTTCCTGAAGAGCAGCTCCTGCCAGCACCTTTCTGAAATGAGAGCTCAGCGAGCCCTACAAGCATGCTGCTGTGCCAAACAGCTGGCAGGCAGACACTGCCTTCAGGAGCCCACACTGGGCAAGCTGGGTGCTGGTTTTGTTCATGACACCAGCTCATGGCCATCCCCGTGCTCTGCACAGTGTCCTCAGAGGAGAGGGAGGTTTAGGGGGGTGAGAGTTTTGGGCAAGAATACAAAACCACATCCTGACTTGAAACGTCCTCTGCATTTTGTGTCAGCCCAGCTCTGTGTGACCTTTGCTCACAGACTGTCCTCAACCAGTCCAAAAAGGCTTTTTACAGTTCTTCTCTCACTCAGCTCTGGCTTGGAACGTCCTGCAAATCCTATGGCAAAACTGAGGCACGAGTCCCATTGCAGGATCCTCTTCCCAATTCTTTAGATAAACATTTCTGACAAAATGAGCTCAATGTGACCTTCCAGGCTTTGCTGTGATGCATTTACTTTCCTGGATTTGATCCAGTGAGGCTCATGTTGGCAGTCATAGAACAGCAAGAGCACAGAAAACCTTAAGCAGAGATGTTTTGTCTATTCATATTAATATGCAACTTCACACCAAGATCAGATTTTTTTTCCTCAGAGGTGTAAGAGATTTGTGAGGCTTTGCCATGTTTTTTCACAAGATATTTCCCCCTATGCCCTCCCACAGACAGGCTGTAGTGCTGATTCCCTCACTAGCACACAAGAGGCAACACTTTCAGCCTCACTGCCTTGTGGTCCCAAGCTTCCCAACCTGGACCTTCCCAAACTGGTCTGAAAATCCCTCAGCTGCTTGCAAACACTCCATGAAGACAAGTTTCACTGGCACAGCCCCATGGAAATCAGTCACTCCTGTAGAAAGTTTGTGCTTTTCTATTCACTTATGACATTAAACAGTCATAAAAATATATAGAAAATAGAAAATGGTTTTGAGACTGAAGAAAATCTAGGTCTTGTTTGTGATAAGTGTTGCACATTCAGGGGAAGAGCTGGATTCTCATGGGTTAACTTCAAAAGAGATTCAGTTTGGGTATCAAGGGGAGCAGAAAATATGGGAATTCATCCCAGGTCTACAGCAGGAACTGAGGGTAGAGCTGGAGTGCCCAGGCTGCAAGAGGCAGGGTGTTTGTCCTGAAACTTTTACCTGTGAAGCAGCAAAATCTTTCTGGGCATCGAGTGCTTGAATCTGCCTTTTGAAGAGCTCAATCACCACATCGTAAACCAGCTCGTACTGCTCCTGCATTCCAGACAGAAAAAAATGTGACAGCCAGCACCGGTGGGACCTGTAAATGGCACCTCTTCCCAACCAAGCATCACCCCTGAGAGAAGCCGCCTTTCCTGTCCGTTGCCAGGGTGTGAGTTCTGAGAAGAGGCAGAAGCCACAACTCTCACAGGGCTCACACTGAAGCCCTTGGGGGGTTTTGGGTGTGCAAACAATGCTGTTCTACATTGAGCTTCCTCTTCAGTCTGTTGCAGCTGAGCAAAGTTCCCACTTGCTTGCCTGGACAGTCCCTGGTGACAGCGTAAGCGTTCCATAAATCGCACTGTGAGCACTGTCCCAGCTGTCCACAAGGAAATGCTCAGCTACCAAATTAATTTCTGCAAAATCGTCATTCTGTTCAGAAAAGGGACTTTGCACAGCATCTCCACACCCCAGCTCCCACCAGCATTGCTGCTCTGGGTTTCCCTGCCGTGAACCCTCCTGGGGAAAAGGTGAGGTCCCAGCATGGGCCAGTCGGTGACATTCCCCAAACATACCTTGGTCTGCACTATGCAAGGTCTTTGTGTGCGCATTTCCTGGATCAGACTGAACACACTGAAGTTCACTGGAACAATCTGGCGAAAAAGAGAAAAGACAAAATGGTTTTAAACTAAAAGAGGCAAGATTTAGCTTAGATGGGAAGGAATTGTTCCCTGTGAGGGTGGGGAGGCCCTGGCACAGGGTGCCCAGAGCAGCTGTGGCTGCCCCTGGATCCCTGGAAGTGTCCAAGGCCAGGCTGGACAGGGCTTGGAGCAACCTGGGACAGTGGAAGTTGTCCCTGCCCATGGCAGGGGGCTGGAAAGAGAGGTTCTTTAAGGTCCCTCCAACCCAAGTCTTTCCATGATTTCTATGATTTCTCTGATTAAAATTTCAGACAGGTCTAATTCCACGAAGCTTCCAAGTCATGACACAGTTCAGAGCACTGTCTGAAATCCAGGCCTGCTACTGCAAGAATTTTTAACAAAGGGCCTGCTTTAAGTGCTATTTTATTTATTACAAACCATCATCCTCCCTCCTGTCTCACACTCCACAGAAAATAGCCTTTTTATAACAGCTGTGGGCAGCACGAAGGACACGACACTGATTTCCCAGTTGGATGGATTCAGGGAGCTGTAGAACAGAAGACAGCAGGCTCTTCTCTGAGTCTCAGCAACGTGCCCTGAGGCCAGGGATTACTGCCTGTGCACCATTAGTGGAGAGTCAGAGTAAAGCAAGGTGGTGGTTTGTAAACACCGAGTATCTGATGTGTAAGTGCGGAGAGACAAATACAGACAGTAAAGATGTATTGAGGAGTGAAGGTCAGCACAGAGCCACGTGCTGTGAGCTGAAGGCCTGGCCAGAGGGAGGAGTGGAGGGGGGATTCTGCCCCACTGGTGTGATGCTGTCAGTGTCTAAAGAGAGAAGAGTGGCACAAACTGGGACTGGGGAATCAGCACTTCGGCCACCGCCATTCTCCAGTCAGGCCATGGGGAGCTCCTGAAATCCACCTGAGTGCAGTCAGAGGGGGTGAAAGGGAGAGGGGGGGTTGGGGAGGGACAGAGGGGTGCAGGTGCCATCGAAGGCAGCGAGGGGTTGGCACTCACCCCATCCTTCAGCAGCTTCTGGGTGTAGTCGATGGCGCAGATGACGCCGGTTCTGCCGCAGCCAGCACTGCAATGACAGCCACAGCAGGGTTGCCAGCACAGCTCAGAGGGTGGGCACGCTGTGTTTTCTGACAGGGATATTTGGAGAAGACCCCCAGCCACCTGTGACCCTCCCATCCGCACAGCAGAAGGTGCAGACCCGCATGATGCTGCAGCTTCAGCCCACGCAGGGCTCTGCTGCACAGGGCTGGGAGGCACAGCTCGTCCCCTGAGAACTGCTCTCAGCCCTCCTGTGCTGACCAGCCACACACAGACCTGCCTGGTGGTGGTGGTCTCTCACCCCGACCTTCTCACTCTCTACAACTCCCTGGCAGGAGGGTGTAGCCAGCCAGGTGTTGGTCTCTCCTCGCAACTAACAAGGGACAGGACGAGAGGAAATGGCCTCAGGTTGCCCCGGGGGGGTTTAGTTTGGATATTAGGGAAAATTTCTATGCCAAAAGCATTGTCAAGCACTGGCACAGGCTGCCCAGGGCAGTGGTGAAGTCACCATTGAAAAGACATGTAGATGTGGCACTTGAGGACGTGGTTTAGTGGTGGCCTTGGCAGTGCTGGGCGAATGGTTGGATTCGACCGTCTTAGAGGACTTTTCCAACCTAAACAACTCCATGATTCTGTGATTCTGTTGCTGCCCTGCTGCTGCCTCCTTCCCTGCCCCCTGGCTGTGCTGGCTGTCCTCAGAGAGCCCTTTGCCTTAGGGCTCCCTACAAGAGGAGGTTGGCTGTGGGCTTGGCCATCTTCCCTGCCCTGTGACCCCTCGGGACGTGGGAGCATGGGAGTGTGGTGGCCAGCAGCCCTTCCCTGCTGGCAGCCAGGTCACTCACCTGCAGTGGATGCAGACAGGGACGCTGTCATCGGGCTGGTAGCAGCGAATGTCCCTGACGAGCTCCAGGATGGGCTCAATGGATGAGGGGACGTGGTGGTCCGGCCAGTTTTTGTAGTGGAAGTGGTAGATGGTGCGGGTTGCCTGCAGGAGAAGAGCAGTGGCAGGGTCTGGGATGTTGGCATGGCGAGGGAAGCTGGATTTCTGCTCCATCTCCAGCTCCCATCTGCATCAGCAGGCAAAGGGCAGAGGAACAGTTTGCAGCTGGTTTTGCTGCAGGAGCCGTTTTATGACATTCCTGGCCTCACTTACCCGGAGTCTGATTTGCCATGACTGACAAACAGCTTAGAAACTGAGGTCTGAGTTAATGAATTTTTTACTTTCCTTGTTCCCTCAACTGCTGTCAAATCTAATTCAGCAGCCTGAGCAGTGTAAAATTTTCTGCACAAACTGTACCATATTTTAATATATAATTTATATAACAAAGCCAACCCAGTTGCATTTTCTGCCTTAACTTTTCCTCCTTACCTCGTTCAGGGTCACCTTTAAAGTTCTAATCACATACTCATTCCTCTTCTCCTCAGCCTCCTGCAGAGGAAGAAGTCAGAGTCACACTTTCCGTGGGTGCCCCGGGGCAGGGCAGGGTGCTGAGGTGGCTGCACTCACGCAGGTGATGGTGAAAGGGCCACAGTGCAGGGGGGAGCCGTCCACCTCCGCCCAGTACCGCTCACACTTCTTCTGTTGGGACAAGCAGGGTGTGTTTGGTTATTCCCCACTGGCTCAGCTGTGCTCTCTCCTCTTTCACTTTTCAGGACAAAATTCACACTGGGAAGAGGCTCAGCTCTTGCTGCTGTCCAGCTCCAGCCTCCCCTTCCTTGGAGCTGCCACTGCTGGTTTTCCCTTTCCAGAGAGGTTCTCTATGCTACTGGAAATGGCTAAAGGATTTCATGGAATCCCAGACTAGTTTGGTTGGAAGGGACCTTAAAGATCATCTCATTTCACCCCCTGCCATGGGCAGGGACATCTCCCACGGGACCATTTGTGGCTGGAGACCCAGAAAACAGCTCATATCAAACAGAAACTCGCTGTCACTAATGGGATTTAATAAAAATCTGCATCTTTCACCCTGCCCTGGCACTCAGAGGCCATCTGTGACACGCTACTCACCTTCCCCATTTCAAACTCCATACAAGCCATGACCACGACCTGAAGGAAGAAGGTTCATTAGAAAAGTCTGAACACAAGTTTCTTATCCAGGCAGCAAAACTAAACTCATTTCTTGCGGGTACTTATCCAGGAAACTCTGTGGGCTGCCTTCCCCTGAGCCCCGACTGCCAGACAGGTCACACTGGGACATCACCCACAGCCTGGCACAAGGACCTCCCCAGCCAGAGCCCAAAGGCAGGGACAGCCACCAGCAGACTCCTGCCTTGGCACGAGTGGGAGGAGGCTGACAGGAGGAGGCTGACAGGAGGGCGGTGGGACACACCCAGCATCTGGAGTGAAACCCTGGCTCCAGAAACAAAGGACTTCTGGCTGTAAGGGCAACTTTTCTTAAAAAAAAAGGACATATAAACTTTATATTTAAGTACAAATCTGCACCTTACCAGGACTTCATACTCCCAAATCATCCTCCAAAAGTCAATGACAGTAGTGGGGAGAGGACCCTGGGTTGCAATGTACGCTCTTGGCCCGTAGACACCCTGGAACATTCAAACCAGACATGGACACATCTGTGCATAGTTCACCAGCAGAAATAGAGTCATTCCTCTCTCTGAATTTACTTCTATCAGCAAGCCCATTAAGAATTTAGAAGGACTTTCATATAGCTGGATTTTGGGCACTTGCATTAACTCAAGCAGTGGTGTGCAAAGCAAAGTCAGGGCCGAGCCGAGGAGCTGGGCTTGAGCTGAGACCAGCACCAGTTCTCACAGTGCCTCTGGGAGCCTGAAGGTATGTGGCCACAGAATGAACCATGGTCCTGTTGGGAAGGTCTTTTCTTCTGCAGGAGAGCCCTGGGTCACTTGCATGGAGAATGAAGGGAACCTTCTATCTATCTATCTATCTATCTATCTATCTATCTATCTATCTATCTATCCATCCATCCATCTATCCATCCATCCATCCATCCATCCATCCATCCATCAGTCAATCAGAGAAGGGTTGTAGGCCCAGGACAGTCCCAAAACACGTGGAGCTGCTGATGGAGCACTGTCCCACACTGACCTGCCCCGTTTCTTGCCCTGGTGGCGGGTCGCAGCCAGGCAGCACTGCAAGGTTTCCTGCCTCTGCACTGGTTTCAGCCCAGGTGACTCTGGCCACAGGCAATTTTGCACCACTGTCACCCACCAAGGGCAGCAACGGCGATGAGGAAGTTGGGGCTGTGAACCACAAACTGTTCCACCCGCAGCCCTGGCGCGAGTGTGTCCCCTGCCCTGGAGCCCAGTGCCTCTGAGCTGCGCGGAGCGCTTCTGGAGGGCTCACTGGTTGTGCACAGCTTCTTACATCAGTTATCCTTGAGCACAGCTCAGAAACTCGGGCAGAGCCCTTTGGTTCACCAGAGCCCCTGACCTGCTCCTCCTGGCACAACCCACCGAGGTGGCAGCACCAGCACCTTTGCAGGACAAAATGCCGCAAAAGAGGCCATACCTTGATGAAGTTGGCATTGATGTAATGAGAATCTGTGTCCGATGTAATCAGGGACAACTCCACTCTGCTGTGGTCAACTGCAAAAGCAGGAGAAGCAGCAGTCAGTGTCTGTCTTTCACGGCCACTGAGTCCTTGAAGGGCAGCACAAGGTGCTTTGGGGGAGCACTTGTGTCAGAGAGCTCATCCAGGGCTGGTGGGTGGCTGTGCAAGCAGCTGATGTCCCTCCCACGCCTCCCACAGCCCTGCTCAGAAGTGCCGCTGCCTCCACACACGGGGGATGGCCAAGATCCTTTTGGAAAGTGGAGGAGGCTTTAGGGGAGAGCTGCAGCTGCTGCCACTACCCCAGTGCAACACTGATCCCCTCTGACCATGCAGCAAGCCAAGCCCAAAACCACCTAAAGGCACTCTGGGCTCAAACCAGGTCTGTGGGGTTAGATACAAAGGTTTGAAAGCTGGACTCGATCTTGGAGGTCTTTTCCAACCTTAATGATTCTGTGATTTACTTTCTTTTCCAAGCTGGAATGGATGAAAGAGACAGTCTGCTCGGATGCTGGGACAGACTGTTCTTTGGAGACCACTGCACGAAGCCAGGACAAGCCACAGCAAGGTTTGCCTATTGTCTGCTTTGTAAATCATGGAGACATCATTGTCCAAAGGCCTTTGGATGGAAGTGGTTGCAGTGCTACCCAGAAAGCTTGCAAGGATGGTCACTGGAGGATGTGTTTCCTAGTGAATAGGAGTCCTTCTGTCTGTAGAAAATATTACAGAATCACAGAATATCCTGGGTTGGAAAGGACCCACAAGGATCATCGAGTCCAACTCCCGTCCCTGCACACGACATCCTCAAAATTCCACCATGTGCCTGAGAGTGTTGATATGTGCCAAAGTCCCCCAGAGTAGGCACTGCAGCCGCCAAAGCCCTGAATCTGAACAGCAGGACTCAAAGCCAACAGCCAGCAGTGAGATGCTCACATCCAACAGCTGTGCAGGTGGGCACCAGAGGATGAGAACAAGAAAAGCAAGAAAAACAAAAGGCTGAGGAGGAACATGTGCCATTTCCAACCTACAAGGTAAGATGTCCTTGTATCTGTTCTTCTTGACATTCTCTGGCTGCTCAGATGCTGCTGTAGGGTAGATTTTATCCGATCTGTACTTTGTTGACTGTCTCTTCAGCTTCTGTGATAAAAGAGTGGAACAAATTACAGCAGACATGCTCCAGCCAGCACACTACTAGAGAGCACATGAAGGTCTCGAGGGGTCACGTTTGCTACCACAAAGCAAGGTCGGCACCATTAATTCTTTCCTGAGTGGCTTTTCTTAGAGCAAGAATAGAGACAGAACCACCTGAGAGCCCCAGCACAGGCTTCTGAAGAATGGAAAGTGTGTGCTGAGGCAGTGCCCACACGTCGGCTTGTGAAGTGACACAAAGCATCGCCCTCACAAGTGAGTGAGGCCCAGGGGAATTACTCTCAGTACGAATGGCACCCAGATCAGAGGAGCGACAATGTCAAAGCACCTTTTAGAAATGCTGCCAGAAAGGACAGGTAAATCTATTGATTTTTCTCACTTTGATAGAGATGCTCCTCTCTGTAACTGGAAGCAGTGATGCTAAAGCCACTAAGGGAGCACAAGCAACTGGAGCAGAGTGGCTGCATGGACTGATGAAAGAGAAGGGAGGAGAAGGCCTGGGACAGACCCGTAGGGCTGCAAATCTCTCATTTTCAGGATAAAGCTGCAGCACTCACAGAGAGTTAAATCATCTTTCTCCTAAAGCATAGAATTTTATTTCACTGCCACCAGCTTCTAAATAACACATACTATTTATTACCATCAACTTCAGAAGCACCATCCTAGCTGTATTTTTTCTTTCATATTTTTGTGTCCGGGTTGTTGGTTTTTAATATAAACTGCAGTTTTAAAACACAAAATTCAGCCACAATACCCGAGGAGTTAAATCTCAGAGATCTGATGGAATGAGTCAGGGAGGAGGTACAGGAGGCTCAGGACAGTCCGTGTGTCCAGCCTGTCTCAAGTAAGAACGTGAGGCAAACACAGTAGGGTAGAAATTGTGGGAGCAGGATGGGTTTTGTAGCCTCCACATCGCTGTAACCTTCTGAGCAATTGGTGTTGGTCACATCCTCCCCTGCCTCCTTCCAGTGCACCCCCAGCTTCCAGAGAAAGCTTTCATGGAAGGGGCATGACTCCATACTAAAGCCAGTCCTCCCAGAGCCAAGGCCCTGAATCATCTGACTTTTCTGTCCCTGAATAATCTGACATGAAACCGCTTGGGAAATGCCCAGGTATGAAAAAACAAGTGGGAATCACAGAATCATGGAATATCCTGGGCTGGAAGGGACCCACAAGAATCATTGAGTCCAACTGCTGGCCTTGCACAGACATCCCAAAATCCCACCCTATGCCTGAGAGCATTGTCCAAACCGCCCTGGAGCTCTGGCAGCCCTGGGGCCGTGCCCATTCCCTGGGGAGCCCGGGCAGTGTGCAGCTGTGAGACTGCACAGATGGAAAAAGGAGACTCTAACAACCCTCTGTCATTTACAGTAACGTCACCACAATTTGCCTGTACAAATGCTTGGTCCCACAAGGAGAGGGCAGGAATTAGGGGAGGAATGGCACTGAATATTTCTGGCACCTTTGGAAACACAAGCCAACACGACTGGTGAGGCCACTGCCTTGCCAAAGCGGCCGCAAATCAGGTCACTCTGAGAAGACTTTATCCCACACAAGAGGAAATGCAGCCTCGACCATTTCCACCTGCCATTTTGATCAGAAGTTGATACATTGGGCTGCTGGAGGCAGCCTGAGCAGCAGGGCTCGGAGCCCACTGCCTCACCCGCACAGACACCCCGGCAGAGAGAGGGGAAACTCAGCAGGCTGTGACAGCGCTTTGTTCCATGGAACAACAGACTGTCACTGCAGGCTCAGATTAATCACTTCCCTCCACCCCAGACAGCTGGAAACCAAGCACTCAGCTTTCCCCAAGCGTTTGAAGTGCCAGATTTCGCTGGTACGACAGAGCAGGGCTGGAGCTTGTGGGGACCCCTCAGTAACCCGGAGCCCACTGCCAGGGGTCGGTCCAGTGTTTGACACATCTCAGATCTCACAGAGGTACCAGTTTTAGCCTTCCCTACGTCTGTTAAAGCTGGGCAATGTCACTGCCTCTGAGAGCAGCCCAGACAGCCTGTCGGAGCCGCCTGCCTCCAGCTGTACACCAAGAGCCATCTCCAGCCACCAGCTTTAGCCATGAGATGGTGCGTTGGCATCTGAGCCTCATCCCTGGCACCCAAACCAAAAAGTGTATCAGAGAGCTCAAAAATTCAGGGCAATGCAGAACTCAGGGGGTGGTGGGAGCCATTAGCATTTTTTGCAGCTTTTGCCTTGAGGGAACAAGAAAGTGGTTTCCAGGAGGGGCCAGGACCACTGCTGGATGTAGAGCACACAGATCCCAGATCCCAGAATGGTTCGGGTGGGAGCAGACCTTAAAACTCATCTCATTCCACTCCCTGCCATGGGCACGCAGACTTTCCACTATCCCAGGGTGCTCCAAGCCCCATCCAACCTGGCCTTGAACACTTCCAGGGATGGGGCATCCACAACTGCTCTGGGCAACCTGTGCTCTATGGAAACGAGGACAAGCTAAGCCAAGGAGAAACCGGAGATCGCTGGCAGGACCTCGTCTGCCACAGGTCTAACAGATTGCAATGGGGAGAAGGGGCAGAGGCTCCATATTCCTCCCTGTATCCTCAGTTGTGTCACCAGGGCCAGAAGCTCCATATTCCTCCCTGTCCCCCCAGTTCTGTTACCAGGCAAAGTGAAACCGTGTCCCGACAAGTGCATTCACCAAGCAGAAAACAGGAAGCACTCGGGTAATTAGTTAAAAAGCAAACACTTCAAATGCAAACCATTAAATTCCTCTCATTTCTTTACACTCCTCTTAGCCCAGTTAACTCCTGGGTGTCTGCTATAAAACTCCTAGAAAATCTCACTGTCACATGTTTGAGAAGTGACCGAGCGGTTCCCTCCGAAATGAGCTGACACACTGAACCGAGCCGTGAGTGAACTCACCAAAAACTCCTCTGCAAACTCCTCTCGGCTGAGCTTCTTGCCTTGGGCCCTTTCCAGGTTCTGTAGCAGGATCCCCCTTTGGTCCATGGTGCCGGAGCCGGAGCGTGCCTGGCCTGGCCCTCCTGGGAAGGGACATGTCAAGTGATCCGCAGCGGAAGGCACCGCGGGGAGCGCTGGCTGTGGTTTTCTGACTTCATCACAGCCCTAAAGGAAATTAGTGCGTAGCAGATAATCCCGGTCAAACAACACAACAGAACACACGGCACGGGGCCCTCGTGCCCTCTTTTCAAACAGCCCCCACTTGGCACAGGGTGGGCAGCACCAAGGATGGGGTGGGAACACGTTGGACACCAATCCGAGCCCCCCACCGCCCCAATTCCTCCAGCACCATGTGCAGCCATCGCTGTCAGGGGTACCCAGGGGTGAGTACAGGGAGCAGCTGTGGAGCATTCACATCCCAAGGGGCTGTGATTCACCAGGAGGGCTTCAAACCGGGAATGTGACTGGAAGAGTCCATAAAACAGCATGGAAAATCCACAGCTCGCCTTCGTGTTTTTAACATAGAATCCAGAATGGTTTGGGTCGGAAAGGACCTTAAAGCTCATATGAATGGGCAGGGACACTTTGCACTACCAGAGGTTGCTCCAAGCCCCATCCAACCTAGCCTTGGACACTTCCAGGGATGGAAGTTTTAGTCTGTTTTCCACATCAGCCGTAAAATATTTTGAAGGAATCCTTCAGGCAGATGCTGACACCCCAACAGGTGTTACTGCCCTGGACTGCACGACTTCTGAACAGAGAAAAACCATCCTTGTGCTTCAGGTCAACTCTTCCAGCCAGAGGTCCCCACATCTCATGGCTTTTGCCAAAAGACAGGAGCAAATCTGACTCCAGCAGACTGTAAAGGTCGAATTAAGGATGCCACCCTGATTCGTCTCTCACGCTGTAACACTTGAAAAACCCCATAGGCAAAGGGGAGGTCATTCCCAGGTGCGAAGAGGAGGCAGAGAGCACAGTCTGGAAGGCCATCCATCTTCTCTACTTGCAGGAGTGGGGAAAGCTAAACAAAACTAAGATAAAACCAACAATTCCCAACCAAAAAAACTCCCCAAAAGATATGAGAATCACGTCTTCCATATTTCCAATTCCTCATGTGTTGCACAAAGGCTTCAGGCTCATTGTACCAAGTCTGATTCTCTCCCTAACTGTAACTAAGGGCACTCAATGTGTCCCCTTCCATGTTTTCTGGCAGATGGGGTACAGAGCAGCTCCAGGGTTTCTGTATTCAGCAGCTAAAAGGCAGAGAGCTGCTAATCACTCTTAGTTTAAAATATCAAACGCTAATTTTGCAGGAATAAGCCTTGGAGTCACCTGAGAGGAAGGGTGATCTTTAGAGTAACTAATGGAAACATTTAAAAAAAAATACTCACCTGCTGAGTCTGCAGCACTAAGCACTAACCTGGAGGCTTGAGTAGGAGTGAAGCCCACTTCCCTGCTAAATTTAGAGAAACACAAGAAGAAAAACCACTTGATAACAACAAACTTTACTATTTTTGTTTGTAGTGATAGACAATCTCTTTTACACATTGCTTAGTGTCGGGTTCTGCTTGCAGTGTCTGGAAGAAGCACAACAGCTTTTCCCCAGTCACATCAATGAAAAGCCCAAGTTCTCCTCTGGAAAGTAGCACAGCCCTTTCTGTCAATTGTCCAAGTTCTCCTGAAAACAAACCAGATCCTCCTGTGCACGTGTTTTAGAGAAAGAATCCGAGGCAGCTTTAAAGTGACTGGCAGGAAGACGATGCAGGATGAATGACCCACCACCCACTGCAACCCTCTTCCAGGCTGATTTCACCCCTTCCCCTGGGAGAACACCAACTGGGGTCTGCAAAACTGCTTTTTTATGGCCCATCAGTCATTATTTTGATTCCCACTAGGGGAGCAAACTGAGCTTCCCAGATCCCGAGTTAAGGAATTAAACCCTGAGACAGAGGAGCAGAAGGGAAGTTTGGTGCTGACTCCAGCAGGACTTTGTTTAGCAAAGCCATGCTCCTGGGGCTACACACAGCTCCGGGCATGGTTTGGTTCCAAATGAAGTCATTTCTGCTCAGATCAGCTGAAATAAATATTTAGAAGTTACTGGCTTCTGCTGACCTGTTCATTCATCAAGAAAGGGGTCTGGATAAAAGAAGCTCCAAGTTCCTTCTCAGAGCCCAGACTTGGTGTAGGCACAGCAGAGTAAACGATGGATTGCCAACAAATTATCAGCTGTTTTATCCTGAAAGCTGCATCATGCCAGTGCTCCAGTGCAGCTCTCCCTAAGGACAGGGACACAACACAGCTGGGGAAACTTAACAGGAGCCCTGCTCCAGCTGACTGATGATCTGCCTTTGAGTTCACCTGCAGGTTCACTCTAATTTGGCATATGAGACTGAGATGAATTATTGCCCAATTGCTCCTTAAAGCTTTGCTTCAAGGAAGGTCAGAGAGAAAAGCCCTGCTGGACAGAGGCAGGAGCTGGGCTGCAGATCTGCCCTGATCCACAGCAGTGATCAGATCACTCCATCCACAGTCCTGAGGGTTGAAGGAACAAGAAACTCCAGAAATCAGCCAAGAATGATTCATATTTTTATTAAGAATATCAGAAGTCTGTTTAACAGTGACAGGGTTTCAGTGAAGTGCATGGAAGGCACGCTGCCATTTGAAGGTACAATCAAGTCATTCAAAGAAATCAAAAATTACAAGAAATCTGACAGAATAGAGTTAAAAGAAGCTTGTGCTCCTCACAGAGTACCCTAAAGCCCTGTTAGGTCAATCTCCCTGTGTACCTCACCCTCAATCAAGGAGCCTGGCAACAGCACAGGGAGCTGGGGGAACTTCAGAGAGGGCAATTCTCCACCTCGGTAACACATTTCAACTACAAAACCCATGCCTGTCTCTTGGAAATGGGACATGCTGGTTCTGGTGAGCAGGATGTGCCCTGCCCACCCTCCTCTGGCACAGCAGAGCTCTGTTCACCCCTAAGTGGAGCTACTGCTGAAATCAGGCAGCAAATTAAAACAAACATAAAAGGAGCCAAGAAGGAAATATTCTCTCTTCACTGCACTGTTCCTCTTAATGTAAGTGGCAGAGTCCTGGTGCCTCTGATGTTTCGGGGTTTTTTAAATTATTTATAATTCTCAGGAAAAAACCTCTCCAAAGCACCCCCCTGAATTCTGCTCAGTTCTGGCTCCATCAGTGATGTTGGTGCCTCATGACAACCACCACGGATGCCACCAGTCCTGTGACTCACACCAGAGTGACCCTGTCCTTCCCCCAGCCCAGAGGGAGGGCAGACCCTCCACCCTGCCCCATTCTCCAGCCCCAGCTGCAGCTTCCCCCACACCACTCAGGCTTTCCAGGCCCCAGGCAGGGCTGCCAACACTCTGCAGTTTAAAAGTACCAAACTAGCACTGGGTATGGCAAAAGAAGCCAGAGAAATCAACTTTTTCTGTGTCCTGAGCATGCATCCTGCTGGGAGCAGGGACCGGTCAAGACTCCAGTCCAGCCACTGCCTCCAGGACTGTCCTCAAGGCTGAGATGAAAGCTTGCAGTGCCTCTGGCTTTGCTTCATTTTGCTTCACGGAAACCTGCAGCTCTGAATCTGCAGCCTCAAGCAGGAGCTCCGTGAGGAAGAAGCAACCTGAGTCATCCTGGGCACTCAGATAAGCTTTCCAGGGCTGGGCTCCAGCTTTGCTCATGGCAATGGTCTGGATGTGGACAACACGAAGGGCTGTCTGGATGGTGTCTGGGTGGACAGGCCCACACCAGGGCACAGAGAGCTGGCAGCTCGTGTCCAGGCTCAGCCAGGTCTTCTCAAACTGTTCTGCGGTCAGGGAAACATCAGGAATCAAGCTCAGGCTGCCTGTATCAGGATGAGCCTTGAGAACTTCTTTACTCTCTTCAGACATCAGAGGGTCAGGATGAACCTCGAGGACTTCCTTATTCCCTTCAGAAACCAGCGACTCTGAAAGGAAAGCACAAACACATGTGAGATGCAGCTCCCAGTGCCACCAAGCCCATTTGATGGAGCAGAGGAAGGCTGGAATCCCAGTGCCACCAGCAGCACCCCCTGGGCTCGTGAGTGACCAGCCACACACTGCACAGGGCGATCAGAACACCAGGTCAGCATTCCCAAAGCACTCTGACCTTCCCCACAAACCCACGGGAGAACATCTTGGCTGCGCAGAGCAGCTGTGGCTGCCCCATCCCTGGGAGTGTCCCAGGCCAGGCTGGACAGGGCTGGGAGCAACCTGGGACAGTGCGGGGGAAGGCAGGGGGTGGAACGAGAGGAATTTCAAGGCCCCTTCCAACCCAAACCATTCTGGGATTCTGTGATGTACCAGCAAGGGGAGGATGGATCCCAGGGGAAGGTGAGGCAGGTTACCTGTGTCTCTGCTCCTGGAGTCAGCACGAGGAGAGCAGGAGTAAGGGGGTTCCACAGGCTGGTGAGCAGTGGCCAGTGCCCAGCGTTCTCTGCCATAAACTGTGGCCAGAGTGTTGAACTCCCAGGCCCAGGCATTGACAGGCTGCTTGGTCTGGTCCCCCAGGAGCCCCAGGGAGGGGTCAGACTTGGGGCTACACAGGACCCGCTTCACCTCCTCCACCCCCGACTGCAGAAGGCGATAGTAGAACAATCCACGGTCCCGCACGGCCATGTCCAGCTCCTCCTCTGGCAACACAGAGATGCCATTTATGGAGAATTCCATCAGCCACATTTCCACAGACTACTAACACTCAATTATTAAAAACAGACTTTCAGGGGTGCAGTGCAAGCCTGCTTACAGACAGACAGCAAAAGAACAAGGGGGAATGGTTGTAAACTAACAGAGGGCAGGGTTAGATGGGATATTGGGAAGGAATTCTTCCCTGGGAGGGTGGGCAGGCCCTGGCACAGGGTGCCCAGAGCAGCTGTGGCTGCCTCTGGATCCCTGGAAATGTTCAAGGCCAGGCTGGACGGGGCTTGGAGCAGCCTGGGATAGTGGAAGGTGTCCCTGCCATGGCAGGAGTAGAACTGGATGATCTTTAAGGTCATAACCAAGTCCTATCATCAATTTTGATTTTTGATATACCTTCTTTAAGTTTTTGAATGCTTTATGGATAGACTCTGAATGATTTGATAAGTTCATACAACACATTCTCGTGGTAATTGGAAAGAGATATTATTAAATGCAGATTGAAGTACAGAGGTATGATTACATAACATGATAAGGAGAAACATCCTTAACTAAAGTTTGGTCTTCCCCTGTATAATTAAATTTGGCACAAAGGTCATATTCACAGAACCAAGGATACCTAATTCCTCTGGTTCATCAAATGCTTTGGGAAGGTGAGGAACCCACCAATCCCACACATCTACTGGGGATCAAAGATCCCACACAGATGTTCCTACGAATTCACCTTGCATGGTTCTGTCAATTTCTTTTGGGACTGGGACCTTAAAGGTCCCAAACCATTCTGTGGTTCCATGACTCCATAATTCCACAACCACCAGCCAGCCAGGGGCCAGGCAGCAGCCTAAGGCACGAAACCGCCTTACCCTGCCAGCCTGGATGGGCTCCTCAGAGCCAGGATGCTGACACAGCCTCCGTGCCCTGGGGACACAGCCAGAGCAGGTCCCTAAAAGCCTGCGAGGACAGAGGGAGCGCACCTATGCAGTAGTAGAGCAGCCTGCCCAGCATGTCCTGGCACTCGGCGGGACGGGCCAGGAACAGCCGCACCAGCGCCGTCAGCAGCTCCATCTTCACTGCCGGGAACGTCTCGGACCTCACGCTCTCCACAAAGTCCTCCAAGACATAGGGAGCGTTCGGGATCTTCTCCCCATGTGTGCCCAGGAGCCAGATCAGCGCTTGTTTGCCCTGAGGGAACCACAGAAACACCAGCAAACAGCTGCTGCGTGCCGCGTGTTGGCATGAGATAGGCACGCTGAGAGAACAAACCTGAAGATTTCTGATTTTTGCCCCCAGTCTCAGGGCAAAGGAAAGCTGAACGGTCCTTGTCCACCCGCCCCCAAGCACTGCCCCCTCACCTCGCTGTCCTGGATGGTGTCCTCACAGCCAGGCAGCGCCTGGCACACGGCATCTGTGCACTGGGGACACAGCCAGGCCAGGTCCCGGAAAGCACGGACCACAGCTGCAAGGAAAGCAAGCTATCAGCATCCCCCAAGAGCTACAAAAAACACTCAGGGGAAAAAAAAAACATTTCAACCCCCACCACTCAAGGGGCTTTGCAAATCTCAGCCAGGAAGGTCAGTGCCCTGCCTGTGACTGTGATTTGAGGCACCCTCCTTCCCAATCCCAGGACACTGCATTTGTCAGAGCAAAGCTGCACCAGGTCTAAAATAAAGCACTGAGACTTCAGATTGTTCCTCTGGCTGCCGGAAAGCAACCTCTCTTCTGGCCACGGCCAGCCTTTAAAAAGCCTCTGACTCACGATGCTTCAGACAGACACACGAGGTTAGAATGATAAATTAAAAGTGACCCCGATTCAAAATGAGGCTCGTGAACTTTAGGTCAAAACTGTATAAAGGTTTTGCTGCCCACTCAGAAACACCAACAGCTCCTGAGACTGAATTCAACTGCTGAGTGCAGTTTTCATATGCAGTTTTCAACTGCTGAGTGTGGTTTTCAAATCTGAGAGCAAGACCAGTTAAAAGAGAACAGCAGGAACAGCAGTGATGTGAAGGTGGATCTGAGGGCAGAAGAGAAAAAAGGAAGCTTGGGTAAAACTGAATCAGACTATTATATGAGGAACAGAGATCACAGAGATTTAAAAGATCAGTTAATCATCTTGGCCTTCAAACAGACAGTAAAATGTCTCTGCTGAAGCCCTCACTCCCTGAGTCAGCAGGTGGCAGCCAGAAAGAACCATGAACACAGCAACAACCATCTTCCCACAGAGAGCAGTTCCTACACAAGGAACACACTTTATACCCCTCAACCCACCTGGAAAACTTCCACCTGAAGGTGCCAATTAAATTGAAAGCCAAGTGCCTTCGAGGGCCTTGAGTTTGGGATCATGAGCCCCAGCAAGGGCACCTCCTGAGAGCACAAACCAGGCAGCAGCCTGCAATGGTTACCTGAGGTGATGTGCTCCTGCTGAAGCCCCAGCAGCTCTGTCAGAATTCCCACACACTGCTCTGTGTATGTTCTGGCAATATTGGCTGCAAGAATGCCAAAGAGACGTAAAAGTCAACCTTCTATCAGAGTGAAAGAGGAATCATGAGCCCAAGGACTCATCACAAACCCACTTTAAAGGAACAGTCTCTCTCCTTTCCTTTCTGACTACCACTTCTGAAAGTGTGGCCAAATGAGCTTGTTTTCCACACCAGGGACGTGTTCCTTGTTTTGAGGCCATGCCTCAGATGATTTCTGAACTTTCCCTAAATGTCATACATTAAAAGAGGCATTTTGTAATCCCCAGCTTTCTCCTTGTGAATACTGTGATAACTCACCTACTTTTAAAGCTCACAAAACCAAAACTTTCACCTTAACTCTGCCCCTATCACAACTCAAGAACAAGGAGGTATTAGAGCTCCTCCACCCCCTGTACAGCTTCGCTAAACACTGCAAAGCTCATTAACAAGATGAAATGACACATGTTCTTTAGAGCTTCTCCTCACAGCACAAGATTCAAGGATTTTCTGCGCAACCTGAAGCAGCTCAATGCCAGGACTTCTGAAATAATCAGTGGTTCAGAAACACTCTGACACAAAACACTCCTGGGGAGGTTGGTCTCTGTGCTGCTGCAGCACAGAGCAGCGATTTGGTGCTTGCCCAGATCCCCTTCAGCAGAAAACAGCCCCCCGAAGGGTGAGGCACAGCTCTCACCTATGGCAAAGACCGCTCCCTGCGCCAGCTCCACCGACACGTCTGTGCAGTACCCCTTCAGCTCCTCCAGCACCTGCTGCACGTTTTCATCATTCACCAGCTCACACAGCACCTCCATCTTCTGGCACTTGATGTAGTGGGGCTCCGAATAGGAGCAGAAGAACTTTTTGTAGTGGTTGCTGAAGTGGCCGGGCAGGCTCCTGAGGATCTGCCGCACGTGGCAGAGCGCAGTGAAGCAGAGCTCCCTGCTCTCCGAGGTGCAGGCAGACAGCAGCGGGCCCTTCACCCGCACCAGCACATCTGCCTGCACATCTGGGTACTCCCTGGCCAGCACCAGGAACAGCTTGGTGGCTGCCATCACCACGCTGGGGCTGCTGCTCTTGAGGTAGCCATCGAGCAGGTTGAGGATGTCGAAGAGCTCCTCCTCGCTGCGGGGTCTGTAGCGCAGCAGGAAGGTGAGCACCTCGCTCTGCCCCCACTGATCCAGGTCGGGCATCCTGCCAGGGGCACAGGCACAGCGGGCACGGGTCAGGGAGTGCAGGAACACCTGCGCTGTGCAGAGCAGAGGCCTCAGCCTCCGACCTCCCTCCGGCCTCTGTTCCAAACCAAGTGCATGCCACAGTTTTACTTCAAGGGAATTGCCCAGTTATTAACTCAGTATCAGTCATGTGCACTTTTGCTGGTGTTTACACCAGGCAGCAACACTGACAAGAACCCTGGGCAGAGCAATACCTTTTTGTTCCCAGATCGTGCAGAACTACCCGCAGAAAAACTGATTTCTTCAAGCAGTGGTTAAATAATATATCTTTCAATGGCTCTGGAGAGACATACTAGAACATACCTGTCCCACAGATATATCATGTTTATTCTCACTTAAAAAACCCCAAAAGTCTAATCACATTAACCTACAATTACAAATCAAACCACCAGCTGAGGCAAAGAATCCCTGGAAGAGCGGGGCACCCCAGATTTCTCTGAAGACCTTAAAGTGGTTTATTTAACTTAGGATGGCCACTTCCATCTTTGGGTGCCTGACAAGAGCTCCTTAGGTCCTCCCAGAAACTGCCTCTCTGCATAGAAAACACAAGAACAAGAGAAGCTTCCAGCACCATCTTGATACCAAAGAAAACAAACCTGTTGAGGAGATGATGGGCAATGGGTTTGTTGATGACAACACCTCCCTCCTTCTTCAAGATCTCTTCCAAGGCCCTCAGACAGTTCACGACCACAATGGGGTCCTGGTCACGAAGCAAACTGTAGAGCTCGTTCACCAGAGCACCATCTGCAAAGCACAGAGGTCCAACCATCAAGTTCTGTTGCACACTGCAGTTTAATCACTGTATGTGAGTATTTATCACAAAAAAAAGATGTGGCTTGAAGTGGGAGAAGGGATCAGCAAAACTTCAAGCTCTACAGGAACACCTGCCCTTGGCACAGCTTTTCCCTGAGGGTCTGTGTGGGTCAGGGTGGCCCTGGGCTGATCAGAGACTGAGATGGAATAAAATCATTGAATCTCCGAATCACAGAATAAGGGTTGGAATGGACCTTAAAGCTCACCCAGTCCCACTCCCTGCCACGGGCAGGGCCCCCTTCCACTATCCCAGGCTGCTCCAAGCCCTGTCCAACCTGGCCTTGGACATTTCCAGGGATCCAGGGGCAGCCACAGCTGCTCTGGGCACCCTGTGCCAGGGCCTCCCCACCCTCATAGGGAACAATTCCTGCCTAATATCCTAAACCTGCTCTCTTTCAGTGTGAATCCATTCTCCCTTGTGCTGTCACTCCATGCCCTTCTCCCAAGTTCCTCTCCAGCTCTCTTGCAGGCTCCCTTCAGGTGCTGGAAGGCCACAACAAGGTCTCCCCGGAGCCTTCTCTTCTCCAGGCCGAACAATCTGAGTTCTCTCAGTCCTTCATTAATTACCCTCCACTTTCTCTCTCCCTCTGCCCTGCAGCCAGCCACAACACAGAGGCAGCACAGCGACCCCAGCACGGCCCTAAAGCCTGAACGTGCATCACGAGCACAGCACCGGCGTGTCCCCAGCCCCGCGGCCACCGCCCGCTCACCCACTTCGCAGTCGCCCTGCAGCTTCACCATCTTGGCACAGCCCAGCACGGCCGCCCTGCGCACGTAGGACGCCTTGTCCCGCAGCCCGCTCACGATGGGCTGCTGCAGGTACTCCTGGATCCCGGGCATCCTGCGGGAAGGCAGCCGAGCATCAGCGGGGCATCAGCGGGGCACGGCGACCCG
>WEIT01038130.1:25782-39411 GCA_013389985.1 Dryoscopus gambensis
GTGACCCTGCTTTAAGCAGGACATTGTTCCAAACGACATGATTTTCCAATTTTACGAATACACATCAGTATAATAACATTGCTAGCACATCTGAACTCATGTTTGTAATGAAAGTACTAGAAAATCTACATACCTGTTCAGAATTTGCATTTTAAATCAGAAAGACTTTGGAAATGCATTGCAAGCTTGGACAAAAGTTTGAAAAGCTTGTCTTGCCCTATACTTTTTATTTCTCCATCAGAATAAGAGCTGTCTTCTTTATGCTCTCTATTTGTTTGCACTGGAGAAGACTTGCATAGTAAAGGACCCCTTAGTTTAGTAATTAAGAGAATTCTCAAGTAATCAAGGGAATAGTGATTACAGGTTGCTGATGTTTTTATTTTAGTAATCAAATCATTTGATGTGGTGTCTGTGCTATGAAAGGAGCTGAAACTAAATAATACTGTTTTCTGGTCTTAAAAAAACAATGAATCTGGCCAATACAATCCAACATCTAAAGATTCTCAGCAATCAGCCACAAGTGCTGAATCAGTTGTTGTACAAGACTTTCTCTGTTGATTTTTACATCCAAAGGTCCCACTGTCAGAATCATATCTCAAGCTTTCATTTCCAGAAAAGAATGAAAATGGAACATAGTGCAGATGGGAGATCACTCAGAAGAATAAAAGGTTTATTTTGTGACTAAGCATTAAATTAGTACCAATGAATATTTACAACAGACTAGTCCTGCAAAGACTTGACAGTCCATGCCAGCTGGAGACTTTGCTTCACAGCAGAGTTATGGAATTTCACACTCTACTTCAATTTATTCATGCAAAAATGACTAACATTACCATTGCACCACAGGACTTCATTGTATTTTACTGCAGATATTTATATTCATTTAGCTTTGTTCATTATTGTGACAGTGTAATGTATACTTTTGAATATATTAATCATAGCTATAATAGGACATAAAGGAAAGAGAATATGTTCCTGTAATAATGTATTGGAAGTTTAATTTCAATTTAATATACTCTAAAATCAGACAAATTATAGGTACAAAGCATTTAATTCAACTGATTACTCTGGCTATGCCCATTCTATCTCTTTTAACAGCACACAGATGCACATATCATTTGCCAGACCCAGTCCAGTGCCCTGGCCTTGGCAAAGCCCGTAATGATGTCCATCTCACACTTTGGAAGGAGCACCGTGAACTATCCCACAGGTCTAAGCAATCTCCAAACACAAGCTTTTATACTATGCAAGGTTCAGTAAACTCCGCTGCCGCCGACATTGTTGTGTTAAGAGTAAGGATAACTTTTCTTTTGTGTTAAGAGGGAGAAGATTTGACAGAAAATAAACCTCCTTGCATTCCAGCTCGTCCTCAGATGTCAGAGTGGCTGGGGTCACTGGGCTTAGATTCTGAGTGATAGCCAATTCAACACTAAGCAACAGAAGTGTAGAGCCAGTGCAGCACTCTAAGTCTGGTCATGTTCAATAAGAATTACCATGATTATGGATTCACAAATAATGCAATCCACTCTAAGCCTGGTTGCGCCCAAAGAACTCTCACAGCCAGACTAAAAGTCCAGTCACATTCAATATCTCTCATAGCCAAGTGCAAAATAGTGTAGTTCACTGAGCAACAGAAATGCAAGTTCTTACTTGTTTTGGTGATATATTGTCCTCAGAAGTGGGCATGAATACATGAAATATGAATAATACATTAAATTGCAAGATGACTATATAGCACTGCAAGTTTGACCACAAACACATGCTTGCTTTCTGAATTTCCTGAAGAAGCACTCAGCACAGCCAACTGTTTAGGTCCTAGCCAATGGGCATAGGTGTCCCTATGGGAAAGGAGATAGGTACAGCCCATCAGCTGTCCCAGGATACAAAGGTGGAGCCCCCTCTGAGCCCCTTCCCCACCGAAGCTATATTTACATTGTTTTCTCTCAGGAAGGAGAAAATGTAAAGTTACAATTGATGTCATTTCCTTTTTAGGTGGTATTTTAGTGACTTTAGTCACACATAAAAAGCATGTAAAAGTTTTTACTTCATTAGCATACGCAAGGCTTGAAAAGTAACATGGGGTTTTGTGTTATTGAAGCAAAGTTCAGCCCTTGGTCATTCCTTTGACTTTATGATGGGTATCCCCTATTGCCTGGCTTTTTTCTTTCTCTTGGACCCAGTTTTAAAGGCATAGAAAGGCACAGGATTCATGTCTGGGCATAGAGCACGTGATAGGGGATACCCATCATAAAGTCACCCTAAGACATTGCCATTACCTGCATTCTTTTAAACGGAGTATGACTGCAACACCTCCATGCTGATCCACCCTTTATTTCATGCCTCTTTCAGAGTGGCACACCAAGCTCCTTCAGTGTTCCTGCTCCTAGGGTGTGCAGACAGTTTGTCCCTGGCAAACTATAGACAACGCATGCACTCCTTCTTGCCAAACTTTGTTATTTGGTATTTTCCTGACAGATATCTCCTGTGATCAACCCAGTGTGCTTTATATAATCTAGACCTCTTTTTTTGCTGTCCTTCAGGCTCCATCCTGAAACTGAAGGGCAGCAAACCCACTTTAGGGCAATCCTCCATCTCCATCAGATGTCTAGGCAAAGGGGAGGGATCTAGCATGCCCTACCTGACCCATATCCATGAACAGGAGAAGAGCAGACCTGCCTCTCTGTATACCAGGCTTTAGGTATAGTCCAAAATAGTCTCAGCCTTGCAGAGGGCCAGGCATGGACAAAAAAGATAGCACTAACCACACAGCACTCCAGTCTTGCCATGGCCACAAGTCTTTGTTAGCTAGTGCTGAGCCTGGACAAGGGTTAAACTTCTCTGCCGAAAAACTGAGGAACATACTTCCACATTTTACCACTTTAAAAGGTACACCTACAGGCAAGTTAGCAAGCCAGTATAGTATGTCTGCACAGGGTGCTTCAGTGTTTTCTCACTTTCAAGCGGCTCAAGTGCTGTGAGCAGCTATACTAATCAAGTTCACTTTCTCCTGTCCAGGTATTTTGCTCCTTTTCACCACACATAAGGAGACACTCCTTTCATGACAGCAGAGAGACATTCCTGGTTTCAATTTACCTGCCTGCCCTGCAGATAGTACAATTCTTGGACTATGGACCGTATGACCCTAACTAGTCAGTCAGGGTCCACACATCAAGTTACCGACTACAGTGCCTTCCCAAACTTCCTTATTCTCAGAGGATACATATTTGTGTACTAATGGAGTGCTTTACCAAGGACCTGGCAGCATGAGTAGCTAGGAGACAAGTGGGTGGGACATAGCCCTTATCTAAGCCTGGCACATAACCCTGCTGCTGTCCCTTGGCCTGAGATCCATTCCACAGAAAGAAGGCAGCAGTTGCCAGTTTGTCCCACTTTCCCAATGGGTGGCAGGAAAACCCTTTTTTCTTCCTAGAGTTATTTGATATTGCCCTGAGCCATACCTTGTTTAACTATCAAGCTGTCAGTGCAGAGGAGAAGTGACCAGAATATGACAAAAATCGTGAGTAGGAAATCCTCAGGGGGAATGATACTGACTTGTGCCTCAACAAGCCCATGAGTCGAGCCAAAGCCAGAAGAAGGAGGAGGTGCCTGAGAGATTGTCTACTTAGGGTGGGGAGGGCCTCATCAGAACCAGATCACGCCGTGTAATCATAACAGAGTCCTGCCAGGTAATTGTTTACCAACCTGAATGGTGTGTTTGCTTTCAGCAGTTGCGTAGAACAACTTGAACATGCTGCCATGGCAGCTAATCCAGGGTGGTATAGAAAAGGGGAGGAAGGCTGTGTGTACAAGTCACTTGCAGATGCCTGGGAAGGTCTATGTCTCTTGAGAAAGAAATGCCTTCCAACACCATCTTCATAAACTAACTGGACACAGAACTCAAAGGTATGCTAAGTTTGCTGATGACTCCCTTGAAGGCAGGGGATCTCTGCAGTGAGCTCTAAACAAATCAGAGGGCTGGGAAATCACCAACCATGTGAAATTTAACAAGGGCAAGTGCTGGATTCTGCACCTGAGATCGGGCAGTCCTGGAAGTACGTACAGACTGGGAAATGAGAGGCTCTGCGGAAAGGGATCTGGGGGGTCCTGGCCGATGGCAAGCTGAACCAGAGTCAGCAGTGCCCTGGCAGCCAGGAGGGCCACCCATGTCCTGGTGTTCATCAGGCACAGCATCGCCAGCCGAGCAAGAGAGGGGATTGTCCCGCTCTGCTCTGCACTGGGGTGGTGTCACCTTGAATATTGTGTCCAGTTTTGGGTGCTACAGTACAAGAAGGACATTAGATAGGATAGGATAGGATAAGAAGGATATTAGAGAGCATCTAAATGAGGGGCACAAAGATGGGGAAGAGTCTAGAGAGGAAGCATACAAGGAACATCACTGAGGTCATTTGGAAAAATGAAAAAATATTTCTGCTAAAAATGTAGCCCCATAGTTGCAAAAAAAAAAAGGCTGCCCACACACTTCAGGTCAGACTTTTCTATCTCTTGCTGTGTGCCTGCTGATATCTGTTCAAACTGGGCTTTAGTTTCTGGATGTCAGCTGGACAGTAGGAAGAGAGCACATCTGATGCTGAGAAAGGACAAATTATTTTCCTTTTCTGCTCCCATTCCTCATCATGGGAATGATTTGTATTTGCCAGAAAGAACTGGCAGAGGTAATGAAATGTTAGTTTGAAGTGAAATAGCACAGGAACCTATAGAAGAATGCTGTTCAGTCACAATTGGAACCAGAAGGACCATCAGAATAATTGCATTTTGTTTGAAGAAAGACATGTTAATTTCTTGTCTACATGATAGGCAGAGCTGTAGCAGAGCTCTAGATAAAAACAAATTTCTAGTCTCGGCTGATGTTATATACACAAGGTAACAAAAACACAAGACCAAGGAAATCATGGTATTATGTGAAACCAATCCATATAAATCTTTTATATTGTATATATCCTCCCTGGGATGAGTACAAAGGATATGTTTAATGTATTGCTGAATTGAATATTCTTTTATATTTATTCAGTAGCAGACAGGTAGAGCATACTGAATTTATAAACTGAAGTTTGCTTTTCAGGCTTGTGAGCTCATAATATGTGTGTAAGATATGTTCACGGTAAAGATACTGGAAACAAACTTGTGACATGTCTTACAAGTATGGCTTTGAAGTTAAGAAAAATACGGAACAAAATTGTACATTTTTTCAAGTTCATCATTATTAATTTTCACCAAAGTTTTTTTTAAAAAGGATATGAATCATTTTCTGGACATTCCAAAGACTGATATGGCTGAGCTATATGACATTCCAGTTAGTAACAATTATGGCTGGGGGGGGTTGGTTCTTCAGATACGGTTATAATCAGGTAACAGATTTATAACAGTGTAAGTAGTACTTTTTGTAGGCTAGCTCTAAATAGCTGGCAATTGACACAGTAAACTCTTAAAGATGATCTTGAAATTTCCTTGAAGTTGGCTGTATCAAAGAGAAAAAAAATTCACATAAAGAGAGGGTTCAGAGAGGGGCTAGAGATCAGAAACTAAATAAAAGTTGAGCAATGGTTGGTGCAGGAATCCTCCAGAAAAGTTAAATGCTGGATTCACTGACCTGCTCCTCTGCTTGATTCCTACCTTTTCCTGAAAAGCTCCTGAGTTTTCTCGTGTTTTCTATTGCAAAGACAGAAACCCCCTTAGCTTCTGCTTGCAGACTTTTCCTTAGTTACATCGTTCTGAGTGCATTTGCAGTACTTTTGTTGTAATACAAGGCAGCATGAAAACGAAATGCAGGGGAGAGACCAACCCTTTGGACAGGGCATTGTCGATTTGGGGCATTAATTTTTGTTCCTCTAAGGAAAGCATTTTGTTTTTCAGATACAGCATTTGATTCTTTTCTACTGAAATAAACTCTCACAAATTTAAATATTAAAGCAATGTTGAACTTAGAGCCACACTATCTGTACAGGATTTTTTTTCTCTACCGCATGCCTAATTTTATCATTATGTTCACTGCTACTGGTTGGATTTAAATCTTTGGTCACATTAGAAAGTTTGATACAAAGTATTTTCAATTTAAATGGATTTCTATGACGTTATAAAAAAATTTGCTCCAAGTGTTGATTGTAAAAGTCATAGATATTTCCCTTGGGAATTTTTAGTACCCTTCCAAATAATCCATCAATAGGATGTTCTTAATAAACACGATAGTTCATTCTCTTCTAGGGATTTCTTCCAAAGCTCCTCATTCAAGATATTTCCAGAAGAGGAAGAAAGCTTTTAAAGCATCTACTCCCCCAGCACAACACTTATTATGACTAATATGCATCTCATGCTCTGAATGATAAAGAAGCAACTGCACACTGATTTGCTCTTTTCTTCTAAAAATATTTGCCGTATTTTATTTCTAGTCACCTGTCTCTTTGGGTAATACTCAGACTAATGACGTTGGTAATGAACTACCCCCACTGACTTCCACCAGATATTTTTCTAGTGATAATAAAAATTATGTGTATTTCCAGTTCCCTAATTTCATATACATTTTTGCTCTCTTTACTGTATAACCACAACACTTCTTTTATTCATAGGACACTTTTTGTTATTGTAGTTTTTATTAGAATCTAATGCCCCCCATATAGACTGCCATTGTATTTACATTCCAAAATATATGTAAATTTACATGCAGAAGATACATAGAATGCATATCCCAGAGACTTCAGAGGATTTTATTCAAATAAACTTTTCTTCATTCCAAGGGGAAAAAAAATATAACAATAAAATCATTAAAATGTCCTTCAGGCAGATAAGTGTCTTCTAATTACTTTAATATACATATTTGCATTGTTTTACTCAAATGCAATCTATTCACATAGGATTAAATTCCTCAGTTAAAATAAAGGTCTGTGAAAGACTGTGTGTAGCTCTTCAGTCCTATTTTACACAATTTCTTTTACAGAAAGAAAACACAAACTAGGACAGTTTGTTTCTGTCACCACACTGTAGACAGGACAGATGCCCAGAGCTTGGATCTCTGGTGAGAAGGACGCTCCCTCCCTTGCTGCCAAGGGTTACCCACCACGGCTGCGTGGCAGCACCGTGCTCTGCCACCTGTGCTGGCCAGCCCCTTGTGGTGTGGTGCTACAGCTGGGCAGTCTGGCCTCACGAAAATGGCTGCAGATTCTGGAACTAAGACTATGACAATATCGTCACAGAGGCTTAAGCCAAAGCTCTCTTACTGCTCCCATCCTGGCTTGCCAAGAGGGACAACTCAGGCAGGGGTGGGGAAGATTCCAAGCTCAAAATCAGTGCAACACACACCTGCTGCTACAGTCAGTGTAAATGCAGCTGGCACAAGCACCATGGAGCAGTGGACTTTGGCTCAGACACAGCTAATATAAAGAGTAAAGAACAGTCACTGAGACTACGTATTTGGTATCGCACCTTATCTGTATGGTCTGCCCCTCATTACTTACATTCAGCCTACTAGCTCAGTGGCTGTAGGGTGAGCTGGGCCAGCTTACTGCTTTAGCGGATATCTGACTCAACTAAAGCAAGACCTAAGCACAAAACAACTAAAATGCTGGCAAACCAGTGAATTGAATTAAGTCACTTTTCAGCCTAGATTTCATATGAAGTATAGAGTGGAAACATGGGGCAGAGAGACAAAACAGAACTGTTGTTTCTAGCATCTGACTGTAGGTGAACCGCATGGTGCGTAGCAGTCAGCAGCACTGCGCTCCGAAGGGGGCCGCTAGGGAATTGCACACAGCACGTTTTCAAAGCACAGTTCTACAAAACCTCATCCCCCCCCAAACAAAATCCTCCACATTCAAAATGACCAGAAGTGAAATAGCAGAAATTTAGAACTGCCATTAGGTTGAAAAGTAACAGAAATGTATTTACACCGCAATAAAAGCAGAATCAGAATAATTCAACAGAGGCTTTCATTAAATAAATGAAGCGTATTTAAAGCCAAATTTTCACCTTTGGACAAAGCTGAAGTAGACCTAATAAATAATCTGGTAAACAGCATCTTCCAACTAGTTTTTACAATCTCTTGCAACCTAGAGAGTGAACCAGTGAATTTGAATAGTGACATATGTTTATTTGTACAAACCATATTTTTGCCTCATTCTAATGTATGTGAATCAATTTTAAAAGAAATAACAAAAAAAATACCAATAAATGGCCTGTATGAGTACAGCTTATTTCAGCATGGCATCACCTACACATAGCACTCATAGTTCAAGGTGCTCCTGTCTCAGGGTCCTTGATTACATAGGTAGGCTTTCAATCCCCAGTATACACTTTTGGGTCGCATGTATCCCACCATATCACTCAGACTTTTGATGAAACACCTCAGTTTAGCAATAAATGTCTGGTCACAGCCCTGGAGAAGAAAGCAAAGTTCAATTTTAAAAACAGACCTGGTAAAAGGTTGTTCTCCAGCTACTTTTTTTTTCTACCTTTTGGTTATTCAGAATATTTCCTGTAGTAGCAAAGAGTTGTTACAGAAAGGAGCTCATAATAATTCAGAAGCTTTCATAAAAGGAGGAAGTTCCTTTCTTCTAAAACCGACAAATTTGGATCATGCAACCTTTTAGCATTTGCTATTATCCTTCAGAGCAGTCTTTGTTCTGGAGTAAATATTCCATGAACACTGAATATTTTAAGATACTTCTAAAGCAAAATAAAAAAAAGTAACTGTAGAGATTTGATACAAGCTCCAGAACCATAGAAAAACAAACAAAAACATTACTTCAATTCAGGTTTACATCCCTTCGGTGGCAGGATAAAGAAACTCTCTTAAACATGTGTGATTCGCCTTTTATTTCTAAACAAAGAAATCTTTAGAACCCAAAAATTACACCCCTTCAAAGACATCTTTGTAATTTTTCACCACAGAGGCTGCCCACTTAGACTGTCAACACCACCAGAGCCTGAGTCAGGCTAGACCCAGGAAAGCGCTCCTGGCAGAAGGTCCTCGACTCATCTGCCATAGACAGTCAGAGGGGACCTCAACCCATGAGTTCCCCTGTAGATGACTGCTCCTTGGGGCCATTCCATCAACTTGTACCTGGGTGAATCTCCCACAGATTTCCAGTGGACAGTGTTTTCTCTGCATAAGCACTTCAGGCCCAGGATTTGAGTACCAGTATAATGCTTCACAGTGAACAGTGACCAGTTATCCATTCATGAGTTCCCAGTGTGCCTTTCATTATGATGTCTAGTCAGCAAGTCCACGATCAATAAAGGTATTTGCTTGCCATTCAGTTTTACTACTATCATCCTATGAAATATTTACTCTAGTTCCACTAATCAAACACATCTTGAAGAAAAATTGTGTATAATAAAAACTTTGCTGACATAAAGGATCAATTTATAGGCATAGATAAAGTTCTAGCTAGTCACCAGAGCATGCAGCAAGGGTTTATGACTTTGGGGAAGATTTGATCCCAGGAGAAGTGCATGAGTGCATTAGTGTGCTTTTGGGAATTACGATCCCAAACTCCTCAGCTTTATTCTGCAAGGCCAGGTGATGTGAGTGGAAATGATACTGTGATTCAGAATTGCATAATGAGACTTGGGGTCTGTAAGAAAGCATTGCAGACTCTCTGTGACAGCCTCCTGTTGTCCTGGTTTGGAGTTAGGCTGCCAAACAGTTCCCTGCAGGTGTCCATACAGCTATGTGCTACCGCTGATACAGTGATGAATTTCAGTTCTTTGGTATTTCCAGCCCTCATCTTACTGCCTCCCTTTTGTCCCCTACTCTGTTTGAGCCATGAGCTCTGCCTTTTTGTATCATGAATACACTAAACATATAAAAGATTGCAAATAGTCTGAGAGCTTTTTAAATCTCAAATGTAATTAAGATTGGGGTAAGGAATAACCAAAGTTTATTGGTGCAGACTATATTGTTAAATGAGTTCCATTTCTAAAAAAAGTGACTACGTGCACTCATATTCGCTATATGCATCATAATTTAAAAATCTATAATATTTGTGAGTAATTCCTTGATTATTAGAACCATTGAAAAACAGAACAGGGGTGGGGCACTATCATAAGCCCAGATTGCACTTCCCTTGTGACTGTGAGTGTAGGCTCTAAGAACAAAGTTTGGAGCCTCCTGAGAGGCGTGGCACCTCCTGTTGTGTGAAACCCCCACCACCAAGAAATTGCATATACTTTGTAGTGTTAGGTGTGCAGTAGCATAGGAAACAAAAATCACTACGGTTTTACAAAATTCCTGTATGCCTGCTTCCCAGTAAAATAACAGTACCAGACATTCAAATGCTTTAAAAGCTATAATAGTACACTCCACAATAAACTATTTAAGGCTTAAGTACCTGTAAAAGCTGTCCCTTCCTGCCCAATAATTTTTACAAAACCTTTCAGCTACAGAGATGGGTTTGATTCTATATTGTACCTGTCAGACCAGGGCTCATATTCCAGCCATATTGCAGTGATTTTTCCCTAGTGTTAGTCTTCATACTGCCACTTTGATAAACTAGAACCCCAGCTCTGATGAGAAGTAGTGTGATAGTAATCTCTGTCAAACATTCACAAACGAAAAAGAGAAGTAGGAGCACTGCAGTTCTGTATTGCTTCCCAGCATTAGATAGAGCTCTTAGTAGAGACAGCTGGGCAGTTCATCACACTCCTGTCTTCTCTCTCCTTTGCACTCCTTCTCTCCCCTACTCTGCTTCTCAAACACACATTTAATTTTGAAAATCAGAAGTGTAATGAGATGCAACCCATAATTTAGCATTGCATTAAAACAGGAAGTCTGAAATCAATGGTATACCTCATTCTGGCATAAATCAAGAGTACAAAGCTGGGAAATCAGACCTTATAATCACAATGAACCAGAAACACTGAGCATGATCAAACCAAACCATATATGTTCAAATTAATCTTATCCGTGATTCACTTGATTTATTTTATTTTATTTATCTCTTATAATGGCTCTTCTTGTCAAATCACCTTCACTACCTATGTAGGATTTTTACTGAACCTACAGAACCGAGACCCATATCTAAAGTTATTTCTTTGGTGGCTACTGGAAATTTTTTTTCTTTAAAAAAATCTTTAGCTATCCTTTCCTCAGTGTGTGATGCAATCAAGCTTCTCAGGTTGCTTATAGCTCTTAGCATGCTGTTCATTGCAGCAGGTGACAATGGTGACAGGCACACTCCCAAACAACTTCCTCTCTAGTGATGCACACAGTTGAGGTACTCTGTCTGAATAACTGGACATTTTGTGTGCTTGTTCCTTTTACTGCACCTTGTAAAAGATGAGAATAAAACCCATGCGCAGATGATATAAGAACCAGTGTTTGTGGGATGATATAAGAACCAGTGTTTGTGGGACATAAGTCTTATTTTCTGACTTATATTTAGACTAATTTATGTATTGATGCGTTCATTAAATTAATTTCTAACTGATAGAAGCAAAACATCAAAACCATGAAAAATGGCTGCAGAGTAAAACTTTATGAAAACATCTGAAAATTGACTCAGAACTGAATTTCCAGCTCTTGGATGTTTAAAAAAAGTTTAAACATAACTGAAGATGCATGAAGGCACCTACTACTGAGCTTTTAACTATCTACATCTGTTGAGCATTTTTAAGCGTTCCGTTAGGGTCCAGAGATCCAAAAGGACCACCACTGTACCATTTCTAACAGAGGAAAAGCCCTCCAAAGAAGATATGTTAGTCAGTACATGTGTGCATTCCTAGATGAAGGAATTCTGGAACTGATGTAAGTCTTTTAAAGTGTGTAAAGAAAATGCTGGCTAGTTACAACAAATCTTGATCTACAACTGAAAGATTCACCATAGCTAACTTCACTTAGCCTGATATTTTATCTAAGTAAGTTTTAACTGTTCATCACTAGAACTATAAATGACATACGAAAAATTACTTAAAAGGTAAGAAGCATTTTGTATTTTCCTCCTGTTTCAAAAGAAAATAGTATTAAAATAATTTGAATCACTTCTATAATTCTTACATAATCTTGCTCCATGTCTTCCTTGATAGGAAAAAAATAGGGGCTTTTATTAATAAAACTCAGAAGAAATAAGACATCAAGGTCTGAGCTGCATGTCTCTCAAATTTGTTGCAAAATAGTTGGTTTTCCCTGTTGAATCCTCAGTTTCCCAACTCCTCTGTCTCCAGCTTTCGGAAGGAATTGTGAAGATGCCAAAGGAGGAAAATATGAAGAAAAGAGGAGTGTTTCCTCCATGCCTACTCTTGTTCAGCTCTTCCATCTCTTGTCAGAGATGTAGAGCTGGATTCTGATTTTAGTGATTATTCAATTAGGTCAAAGTAAGTTCACAATAACTTCACTGAAGGGCACGGAGAGTTCCTCTGGATTGAGAATCAGACACACAATGTATCTCCTTCCCGGCTGAAGGGAAGGGAAATAAATGTTTGCATGGCACCAAGAGGGAGAAATGGGAATGCACCTGTGCAAGTGTCTTTTTGTTAGTGCAGCAACTCCTTGACTTTCTGCTTCCCTCTGAAACTAAGACAGAGAGACACAAGACAGAAACAGAATAGAAAGGAAAACCTTTAAAGTGTCTCCTGTTCTATCTTTAATTTAGTGGTGAAGTCCATTTTCTAATTTTCATTATCCATGTATTTCATTAATTGAGGCTAGTGAAGAATTTGAAGAATAAATGTACAAAATTATTAAATTTAATTACTCACCAGCTTTCATTAACATTCTAAATGCATAATTTTTATTATTTCTGAATAAATGCAGGCAGGACTACATTTTTTCTTTTTTTAATGTTCTCTGTGTAAAAAGCTGAAGGAATGCTTTTATTACTTAAAAAAAATTATAAAAAAACTTACTATTTAAAAAGTACCATAATAACAAATTACATTAATTAAAAACACATAGGACAAATGTCTTGTATTAGTTATCATCTGCCTACATGCTGGTCTATTGTCCAGTCTTCATACTACGGAACACTACTGGCAATGATGCAGACTGTGAAAAGAGCTGTGACGATTACTTTTCCCATCTAGCCTTTGTGGCGCAAAGCATCAAATCTTTTAGTCTATTTTCCAACAAATATGATCTTATTCATATTACTCTCCAAATCTGAACCTATCTGTTTTATCTCATCTTTCAATTTTTGGGTAGCACTATATGTTCAGAAGATAATTTGCTGTGAGGGGACAAGGTGAAAATTATAAACAATTTATGCCCATATCTGTGCTATGAGAGCATCTTTAATTGTTAAAGTAGAAACAAAGTCTTCCCTGCCTCATTCAGAAGCACAAGTCTTTGGTTTCTAGCACTGAGATATAAGTTATTAAAAAATTATCGACTTACAAGAATAAAGCATAATAAAAGCATTCATATTCTTTTTATGGTTGGGAAAGTCCTCATAGCAGTCTACCCATTTACATGAGTTTAATAACTTCCAACTTAAACTTAAACTACTTCTTCATTTGTCTTTACATTCCAATAGGTAGATCTGAGGACAGTGACATAAATTTTTCATATTCTGAGCCTGCTGCAAGGAAGAACTCCACCTCACACTGCACCAGCTCCATGAAGGCTGCATGCTTGAGTAGCATCTTGCTGCAGTGCATTGCAGTGTTGTTGTGGTCAGGGGGCAA
>WEIT01038138.1:0-11830 GCA_013389985.1 Dryoscopus gambensis
GCCTGTCAGATTCCTCACAGCATGTTAGGGAGTTAAGTGCTCTAGAGATTCCCTCGTCTTTTCTGTGTAATAGAATGGAACATTACTCCTATTTTTCCCTCTCAGTCTTTGTAGTGGCCTTTAGGAATAGCGTTATTGCAGCCACCACAAAAGGTATCAAATAAACAAAGAAGTGGAGGTCGGTTGCAGTTTGAACAGGACTTTCTTCTATGCTCATGACCTTGACCTCTCCAGATCATGACAACTTGTGTATAGAGAATGCTGAATTCTGAGCCTATTTTATAGGAGGAAAATTCTCCAGTGGAGCAACAAGATAAACCATCATTAGTTCAAACTCATAATTTCTATTTCTTTGCATGAAAATTACCTGTCAAGGGAATAATAAGGCCCTTCTTTGTGCTTCTAGCAGTATAAAGTGTCGCTAGGATTTTAAGGGGGAAAGCTGAACAAGTTCACCTTATTTAAACTTCTGTCTGCTTAAATTCTGAACAGCACTTACATCTCTAAAATGGCATTTGGTGGATAAAAGGCTAGAAGATTGGAGGAGTGAAGTTTTCTCATCTTTACCTCTAAAGTGCCAGTTATTTCTCAGATTGCACGCTATTTGCTGAACCTGGTGAATCATAACCTTGACTATCCAAATGCTCACCATAGGATTGCAAAGACTTGGGTTTTAGCAGAGTAGCTAGACAAGTCTGGGCAAAACCCAGACTTAATTTAGATTCTATCATTGATGGGATTTAAAACTGTTTTCCACTGGGCTAACAAAACAGCACACAAGCAATTCCTCAAATAATGTGCCAGGACCGAGCACAGAACACAAATCAAAGTCCAATTCAACAGTTTTCAGAGTATTTACCCTCCAGAATGGTCTCATTCTTTGGTTATGCCAAACAAATCTGTCACCAAATTCCTGAAAGTTGTGCTTTGATCCTTCTGTTTAGAAATTCAGTGGGATGTTTCTGAGCTTGTAATGGAGAAGTCAGGAATGAAAAGGAAAATTTGACAGCTCTTTCACTTAGAACAGCTGTTGTCTGTGAAGCTGTGCTATTCAGCACGTTAGTGCAGGTGCTTATGAACATTTCCGTATTGATAACAGAAGGGGAGAAAATAGTGATTTTCTAAGAGAAAAGAGTTAAACCCTTAGACTTACATGATCTTAATAGAAAGTTGTGCATTGAATCAAATTGACTGAGCTTTAACTCATTCATGGCCTTAACTATTCAAGAGGGAATCAGGAAATCTAAAAAAACCCCACACTTACTTATTAATAACCAGTCATCGTGGAAAGAGGTGCAGGGACCACTGTTCATACCCAACCAGGACATGCTTCAAGTTTTTATTACTTCCTTGGCTACTCTATGATTCTTATTTCTATGGAGTTTCTTAATGGAATAGTCCTCACTTCAAGGCTATTTATTATTAATGATGCGATTGCTTCTTCAGTCCTCTCCCTTGTTCAAATGGCTCTAAATCCTGATCATGGAAGATGTAGTTGCTCAAATTCTAATCTCACTAGAAGCATCATAAACCAAAATATTGAGTCAAAGGACTAATTTCAAATTTGTAAACGCACAAAATAAAAAACTGACCAAGTATATCAAAGGTGACCAAACATAAAATTCAATGCTCCATCCTCATGAACATACAGCAAAATACAAAGACCTGTGGAGCTTGTTGAAGAAAAGATAAATGTGTGGGTAACTGATCCAGAAACAAAACAAAATGAAAACAACCTATATCAATAAATATTTAAAAAGTGCTGAACTGCCCAGAACATTAAAAAAGACCACTAAACACTGACAACATCATCATTTCAGATGAAAAAAAAACATGAAATCAAAGTCCTCTGTGAACAAAGGAATCTAAAAAGTAAAAAAGTCCCAGTCTAACCAAATAGGGCATGATACTGATTAGATCTAGGGAAGAATGTAGACTCTGGAGATCAGGCAACACATTAATAAACTTAAATATAATTTTGAAAATATTAATTTCTAAATTTACATTTTAACTCTGTTTTAGTGCATACTTCTTAAAGTATAAAAAAGCTGTTGATTCAGAACAGCCAATTGAGTTTTTTTTACAATGCAAAACAAGTAAAAACCTGAAAAAGGTTCTGAGGAGCGGCTGCTCCTCTCTGCTCCCCACTTTCTTCACCCTCAAAATGCACTAAAAGCAGTCATTTTTTCTTAATTTGAAATTATTCAGATAATGGTTGGCTTTGTAACCTTTTGTAGTTATACTTCAACCCAAACTTAACCCATTGTGTACTATCTGAGTTTTGGGACATCACCTATATACCGCTGTACATAAAAAGCAGTAGCAGATCAGTGTGAACTCTTCTGATAAGTGTGACACTTAGCTGATAAAATACAACTCAGCTGA
Organism: Dryoscopus gambensis; assembly: GCA_013389985.1. Lineage (NCBI taxonomy): Eukaryota > Metazoa > Chordata > Aves > Passeriformes > Malaconotidae > Dryoscopus > Dryoscopus gambensis. The sequence goes on from WEIT01038138.1 coordinate 2,386, forward strand.
CTGTGGGTCTCAGGAAAAGAAATCACACAAGAGCAAATGGCAGCCTTAAGATGCCTTCCTTTCTTCAACTTGGAACTGTCAGGTGAAGAGTTTTACGTGTAGACACATAAAACAAAGTCTGCAAAGTGCTGCTCTTCCTGTGCGGGGTAGGTTGGTAACCAGCTTTCCAAGATGATGATCCTGACTCTCTGTGTCACTCAGCACAGGCGGAAAAGGCAGTAACTAAGGCACAAACCCACCAGAGAATTTATTTGGATCCCTGCAGGAGGCTCTCAAAGACAATCAAGACCGTGAAGAAGTGTCCATGCTTGCTGGGCTGCACTTTAGAGGTTAATATGGTTAAAGTGCCTTCCTGGTTGTCAGAAATATTTGACTGCTCTTGCTTGCAGACAGTGCAGAAGGTAAAGACTCTCCACTGGATCCTGCAGATTGTCTCAGTGTGAGCAATTTTTCTGCCACAAAGATCACCTTGCTGTGATGAACTTTTAAATCTCCAGCATTTAGGCATCTTCAGGGAAATCTCCAGATGATTAGTTATCCTGACTTCCCAGGTTCTTTGTTTCACTGCAATCATTCACAGCAGAGTCAAAGATCAGGTCCCTGACCATCTAATAATGCTCTCTGGTTTTTGCATTTAAACTTTGCTTCTTCACTATTTTTTCTAAAAAATTTAGAAAGTACTCTTTTTAATTCAGTGCAAATTATTTGCTTGTTTATAATATCTATTCATATTTTAATATTTAAAATTTTCCAGCCTTGAAGAAATAAAATAGTAGAAGCATCACTCATTTATTAAAAGTCAGTCTGACATGTTATGCCTGTTCTGGACTGTTAGGAAGGCTTAACATCATCCAATATCCATTTAATTCCTGTCTTTAGTGCCCTACACAACCTCTCTCCCATCTCTGATAATACATGATATTCTATTCTTTCCTGTACAACAAAATACAGATTACACTGCAGTTCATTCATTACAAATCTAACAGGAACATTTTTTAAAGCAGTCATTTTGTTAATAATTTTGTAGAATCTATAGCAACAGAGAGAATATTTTTTTGTTTCAGTTGATTGTGACAGACATTATGAATTACCATTTATGTATAATCTTTTCATCAGCAATATCACAGCAGCTTCAAATCAAGTGATATAACAGATTATCTAATACCTGCACCTGGGATTTTGGGCAAATCTGTGCTGACCAGTCATCACTTGTAGAAAGCCTTAGATGCAGAAAAGTTCCCAGCTCATCTTTTTCTATGGTGGCATCTTTTCTTTTTCTATGCCTAGACTGAGCATAATTATTTGCTATTTCTAGTTAAAGGGATTTAGCCCAGATATGCAATTGCATCCTGCAATTGCCAAAATGTCTGAAGAAAAATGCAGCCACGCTGGGTCTTCATACAGAAATCATGTGCATAAATTAAATCCACCTTTGCCAATTCTACTTTTGTTTCCAAAGACTTCTTACTGAAGCTCTCAATCTGCCACCACGTCCTGTCTGTAACAGTTCCCACTGCTGATCACAAGAAAAAAAATACATAACATGGTGTGATGGGTGGTCCATGACTGGATACCAGCTGCCCGCCAGAGTGGCTCTATGACTCCCTTTCCTCTGCTCAGGACAGGGAAGAGAAGTTTACTCTGCATTTTCTCCCATTTGTTCACTGTATGTTGTCCTGTAATTTCCTTCCAAATGCTGCAAGTGTTGGCAGATTCTGGCAACCTCATTTTCACTAGAACATGTCATTACTCTTAAAATGGCCACATCTGTTTCCTCATGGCCAAATCTGTACTTAAGGTGCTACAGAATGTGATGCTTCGTATGAGTGATCAGAAACAGGTTTTGTAGAAATCCTGCAGAATGGAATAATTTTATTCATCCAGTCTGGAGCAAAACATTGGTGTGAAAGATCAGCAGTGGTAAGCTGATGCTGCTTAATAGATTAATGATTGATTTAGTAGTGTTATTTAGCAGACATTGCATCTGGATGGACTTAAGTTTGTGGCAAAATTTGTACATTTGTACAAGATTTGCACAAAGATTTTGTCACTGCCCTGGGATAGGCAATCCTAGTCCCAAATCAGAAGTAACAGGGCATCAAGATCTCTCCTGGGCTCCTGGGAGCTGGTCCCAAAGCTCATGGCAGTCCCCGTTCCTGGCATTAGAGCACACAACTGCCTGTCAAAAATGTGATGACAGGCTTAGATTTTTACCACCTTACTTGATTGGTATTACATATTTATAACTGATTTATTCACTTCAGTACACTCTCTGTTCCCTAACTGAAGTGTTGTAACAATGCTCTCTTTTCTAGCCACCAATGATTGCTGGTTTGATTGCTTTGCTAAGCTGCTGTTAGGGTAGGTAGCCAGAGAGCTCATGAAATCACCATGTTGCCAGTCCCCTCCAGCATTTATTTCAGCTGCAAATTCCCTTACCGGATTTCTTTTTTGCTCAAAAAATGGGCAAGGAAATAATTTGCTACCACACGAAAATTAAGAAATGGGTTTCACTGGAGGTGAAGAAGCCCCCAAAAGCAGCTCACTTGCTTTCACTCATTGTCCTCTCCTCGTTGATAACACTTTGCAAATGGAGACAGATCTAAAAAGAGTCCTGATCATTGCAAGGCTCTGTATGTCAATACTCCTCATTATTTGGGGACTTGGCCTACAGTGAAGGATCAGCAATCTTTACTAATGCCTCTGAGTTCCACTTTAACAGAAAGAGAGAATCAACTGCAATAACTCAAATTTAAATTATACAAATGATACTTTTACAATAATTTTAAGGAAAATCTTAATTTTCCTTTTTGTGACACATTTATATTATAAGCCTGTTTCATAGGAATAAAATCTTCTGTGAAAGAGCAGGAACTAAAAGAAATTTAAATTTTAAAGTGCTACATTTCTAGGAGAGTTTTACTTTCTTCACATTTCTGAACTAGAAACACTAGAATCCTGTATATGTCCACACTTCTGAAAGTATTGGAGGAATGCAATATTGATAGAGCTGGAAGCCTCCAGACAAAGTAAAAACAAGTTTCGAGAACAGAAGCCCTGAAAACTTTACTGTCCTGACTTTGGTAAAAATTAACCTCCTGCTAGCACTGCCTGGTTCAGAATGCACCCTTGCATCTATAACGTGGTTTTACCCATGCAGGTGCACACCATTCTTCTCTCTTCTTTTCTGCAGCCTGATCAGGGTGGCATCCACCTGATCATTAGGAATAATAGGTACCTCACCTGGAAGGGCACATTCCATTTTTCACTCTTTTAAGCATAGTACTTTGTTCCTGTATGAAATAGAATAATAAATTCTGAAACTCGTGTAGAAAACCTTGTCACTTCCTGCAAAAGGAAAATCTCATTCTGCCCTGCCTGTGTGCATAATAATCTTGTTGCCTCATCAACCCAGAGCCAGTAGCAGGCATTTCACTGCAATTCTCAGCAGCAGAAAGGACGGGTGAGCTTTGGAAGAACTTACTGCACTAGTTTAAGGCATGACAATGCCTAAATATTTCATTCAGTCTCTTCTCTTAAAGTTACTGCTTTCTAGCCCTCCAGCAAAAATGGCACAGGGCTGGCCATGATTCATATTCTTCCAGTCGTAGTTTAGCATCAGCACTGAGGGTGGACTTGCACTGTGCCACCGGACTGCGAAACAAAGGGGCCAGGCTGGGAGCACACAAGAGCAGGGTGACCTTGCTCTGCACCTGTGAAAGGCTGCATCACATCACTTTGGTGCTGTGATTTAAAGTTTTATTTAGGAAATACACAAAAACCTGTATGTATTATGGATTCTGATTCTCAGCCTAAAATATGATCTTCTGAAGAACAAGGTCTTTTTTGTTGTTTTTTCTTTTTAAGTTAGAGGTATGGTCCTACCAGTCTGAGGAATCCTGACTCTAGATCAGGAAAGAAAAGTTGAGGAGAGAGAGGTCTTTTGGCAGCTATTAACACAGTTAATTGTCTCTAAATCAGGACGGTTGTTAGAAGCTGGTGGATGCAGAAGGATCTTGCAGTCTTTTCCCAAAGCAAGTGCAAAGATCTCTCCATGTTTCTTGCACTCTTTCCAAAAGCACCAAATACTGGCTACTGTCTAAAGTAGATAAGGAGCTAGATGGACACTGGCATTAAACAGTTTGACAGCACTGTAACTGCACTCTTTTGTTATCCTTATCATGCCTGTTCTGGCATCATTAGTCTAATATGAATATGCACAAAAGAATGTGGCATTTGGGGCTTTTTGTCTGCTGAAATATTTGCAGTGATCTGTGGCAGTAAAGGCATACAACCTTACACCATAGTCAAATCTAATTCAAACATAGCAAAGATTACAAATGCCTAATAGCTACTCTGGAGGCGTAAAAACCCTTAGTGAGCTCAAATCCATTGAACCATTTGAATGATTTGGGTTGGAAGGAGCCCTAAAGGTCATGTGGTTCAAGTCCCTCTGCCATGGGCAGGGACACCTCCCACTAGACCAGGTTGCTCAGAGCCCCATCCAGCCTGGCCTTGAAACCTTCCAGGGATGGAGCATCCAAACCTCTCTGGGCAACCTGTGCCAGTGCCTCACCACCCTCGCAGTAAAGAATTCGTTCTCTCTTCTCCAGAGTCAGGAAAAAGCATAAGCTTTTCTACGACCACTGTTATTTTAATAGTCTTCTAGAAATTAGGAAACAGGACAACTGCTTTCCCATGTAACTGTCAGATAAAATTGAAAATAAAATGTTTATTGGGGTATATCTGATTTGAAATCTAATGTTTCTGACAAGCGAAAATATCCTAAAACTCTTTCTTCCATAAAGTGTTATTTCAAAGCAAGCTCTGAATAGAATTATAAAAGTTGAGATTAAAAAAAATACTTGTATGGGTAATGAACATGCTCATTCATTACTCAAGAACTTAAGGCATGTATTTTCTTGAGGTAAATGTGAGCACAAAGTTGGTATTACAGAAGTTCCATCTCAACACAGGGAAATAAAAGGTGCCAAACAACACATGGCTAATTTACCACAGCTTGGTAGTTGTTCTGCTTTATGCTTACCATAAAAACGGAGCCATTAAATCTCTAAATCTCTTGAATACAGAGAGCATAAAGCAGTGCAAAGACCACAGTCCTGCAGACAGCTTTGTGCTGACAATCTTCTGTACCTGCACAGACACCCAGCAACAGAAATCATATAGAAAGGTTTGCGGGGTAAAATTTTTGCTCTTTCACCAACATACTTTGTTTAAGAATTAAGATTAAAATTAAACTTAACCATATAATGAGTGCTGTTTGAAAGTTCTGTAATTCCTTGTGAAGCCTAAAAAGCCCAAGCTGTTGAGGCATCTATCAAAGATTGTGCACATTCAGAAACTTGTTTTAATGTAGCTGTCAGGTACAGTTTCTTCTACATTCCCACTTTTACTCCTTTATCTAAGCAGGTGTGGCATCTTGGTATAAAAATCCACATAAGAGGGTTTATAGCTGTGTTTCGATGAGGGCAATGACATAGATATTTAAATAGGGACAGACATTTTGAAAAATCATGTTTTCAATAATGTAAAATCTGTTGTGTTAGTAAAAAACAGATAAAAGTCTTCTCTTTTGGTATTTTATTGTGTGGCTACAGTAGATGCTATTATGCAAAACAAAAATGATTCCTCCAGCCATCATTAACATTTTATTTTTCAAGTGATAATAATTAAGTTCCCTGTAGTTATTAATATTTTAACATTATAAATGTGTATTAAAACAATCAAAAACTATGTTTTCTATTGTTGAAAGAGATGCAGACCAAATCATTCCTGGGCCAATAGTGTAAAACCATTTCTAAGAAGATTAATTTGCTCTCATAATGCTTATAATCATGAACCTTTTTGTGTTTGACTGGTACAGCAAACTTCCTTTTGGCAGAAATATGTAAAACATTAAACTTTAAGTGACCACTGGAGAATATTTGCAGAAAACAAACTGAATTTATAAACATGAATATTCCATTCCCATCTTCAGTTAATCAGGATATGAGGCTTCCCATCTGATCTGAATACATATTTTAAATCAACCTACACAGCACAGATTTCAGCTTTTGAATGCTTGTGATAAACTGCCTCTGCGTGGTTTATGGACCAAGAAACACTGATGAAAATTGTTAAGATATCGGAAGTATATCTCTTTTGGGTTGTTTTGGCACAGCCTGTGTTACAAGTAGTAGACCACAAAAGAAAGGTTGTGCAGGATGAAACCATTGGTGCTGAGAGCCCAATACCCCTGTCACTCGTTTAATGACATTTAAGGTGGTCCCCTGATGAATGAATGAATGAATGAATGAATGACTAAAGAATACTCAGTAGTGGATATGGAATGTTAGGCAAACTCCTGGATCTCTTCTTCAAGGTTGTTTCCCTTAGAAAGGAGTCCAATTCCCAACTCTGAGACCACCCCAACATGCAGAGCAAAGCATGGAACAAGGGAACACCTGGAATTGCACACGTGATCTGAAACAACACCAGGGCTGTAGGTGTGTCTTGTGTGTACAGTTCTTTGTGTCAGAATTTACACTGCAAGGTACTTCCATGCAATATGGAACAAAAATTACACAATGTTTCTATTCAGCATTTATATTTCTGAAGCAGTCCTAAATATTACTGTGGGAGTCTAAAATCCTTGCACATGAACATAAAGTACTATACACACATGGATGTTTCAAAGAGCATAACCATGTGTATGTATTCCTTTTCGAGTCACAGTCTCCAAACATAACACATAATTTTATGAAACACATTTAAATTAATTTTTGATAAAGATTTTTTTTTTCCCCCAATCAATCCAGAGCACAGACTAGCTTCCTTTTATGAGAAATGATGTGTTGCTTTAATTTCACAGTACGTACTTTTCTGACATGCAGGAGAGATAACATAATAAACTTTCTTCTGCTATGATCTTTAAAGTCAATACCTAAATCACCAGGGTTATATATTTCAAAAAATAACAGCCTTGAATTATGTCACACAGAGATACAGGACTGGCTGAACCTTTACAGTTAGCAGTATGGTAGATTAGTTTTCTGGCTTTTCACCTCTATGGAAGCAGCCTCACATCCTGGTGCCAATTGAGCACAGAAATAAAAAGAGCTTGCAGTTTTCCTGCTTATCCCCAGTGGTTAGTCCCAAAGAACTGGTGCCTGGTTCTGGATGAGTACCAGTGCTAGGCTAATAGAAACTTATCACTAGCATGGCAGGGGGAGTGCCATATTAGTGACACGCCAAATATCAGTGCTCCACATCCCTTGGTCTCACAAATAGTGTGCTGGAGATTAACCTCAGCATGGCCAGTTTTCAACAAGTTATGCCCAGTGAAGAATTAGCATGCAGATGGAGTTTCCTTCTTCTCCAGCAGATCAAATTTGAGTCACCCGCTTGGAAAGTTATAAGAAAATTTGCTGTCTTGGTGTGCATAATCTGTAGATAAACAGCAGTTTTAACAGTTCAAAAGGATTAAAAAAAATTGCTTCAAAATGTATAAAGAGGTATAAAATTATCTTTGGAAGAAATAAGTAAAAGTCTGTGACTGATGTTTCTTTCAATGAAGATACAGATGAACACACTTCCATTTTGTGGGTTTAATCCAGACATAATGGATGAAAGACACACTTTTTCATGTAAGCATAGAAGCCCTTCGTGAACAAAAACTAAGTTTTCATGGAACACTTTTGTGTGTACAAAAGTTGTGGCCTCATGTTACTAAGTATTAACTGAAAGAGCACCCATTTTATAAACTACAGATACATAGTCCAAGTTTAGATGCTTGTATGGAGGAAAAAAAAAACAACCCAAACTCCAAGAAGTATAGCTTTTCTTTCTATTTATTGAGCAAAAAGGAGCTCTTCTATAACTGTGAAAAATATCAAGTTTTCATGCCTTGAATTTGTTGCATTTACTTGTTACTTACTACATTGCCTTGTAAAAGTCTTCTAAGTGACATAAGTTGTGTCTTTTCTTGAATTTTATTTGAAATAAAGTTCTTTTGAATCTGCGTTTTTTCTTTATGAAAGTCAACATAATCAAATTGCTTATCCAGATTCACACAGCGCTGCTCTTTTCGTAATGGTGTGATAGCTGCATTCATTAGAGTTATACTGGTATAAAAGCTAGATAAAGCTAGTGAGGAATCAGGACCCTTCTCATATAGAGATCAGTTTCTGCTGGAAACAAAACCTGCATGTTTTCAACTTTGCATATTTTAAATTATCTGTACCAAAAAAGGGAATGCCAAGACACATACACACTATTCATTATATCTGGAAAGAGAGGACAGGCTTAGTTCATTGCAAAGTTGTTAAATTTTTTATTAGACCCTGGCTAGTTAATCCATTAAACGGAACAAACTGATTTTTCTCAAAGTTTAATAGCTTGCTTACATCACGCTGTGAAACACATAAGAATGTGCACAAGAGACAGCTCAAGTTTTGAAAAGTTTTATCTTTTCATAGGGCTGCTTATCATATGAAACAGATGTAAATATATAGTAGCCTTGTTTATGACACAGGAGAGTTTTTAATGAATACTTTGCATTATGTTTAATGTCTTTTATACATTATTTTGATCTACGATTTGTTCTGAGTGCCCTCTACTGAAAAGTAAGATGAAGTGATTAATTATTTAGTACCCAGAGATATAATGCTAACAAAAAACAGCAGAGAGTTGTACATTCTTAAAAGACATATGTATTGATACATGAAAGGCTTTAGAGCAAATTTACTGCTTTGGAGATAAATTCACTAGGTTTTTATGTTGATATATATATTAAAATATCGTGTATTTGTGCCTTCTGCTTCCAACTCTCTGAACATATTTTTTTATTATTGTCTAAGATTATATAACAGCAGAAATCCAGTGCATTTGTTGAGTAATGGGCATCTCTTGAGAGTTTGCTCCAAAACCCCTGGAACTCAACAAGAATCTGCCCATTAGTTCCAGTGGCTCTGGACTGGCCCTGAGTAAGTATTGTACAATATTATGTCAGTTACACAGACAACTTCAGGACTGCTTTGCTACTGTAGGACAATAATAAATCAGAGGAAGCAAAAGCAGCAGGTGGCTGAAATTTGAACACCAAGAAACCAGCTTTGGATGCATATACGTATGTTATGCATATACATCTATATAAATATGCAAATCTCTCTCTAAACAGCTAAAATGAAATGTTCATCTTGAGTGCTAGTTGAGTTCTTGCTGCTCAACAAGCTTCACATCCACTGTGAACCATCATGTTTACTCAACAGAGACTAGACAAAATTCATAAAGTGCTGCATTATTATATTTTTTTTAGTTTTTTATAGTATATTGAAATATATTTTTTAAAAACCAAGTCATCTTTGATTACTCCCAGCCAAAGGACATACAGATTTTTGGTTGAAATTTAAAATAAATAAATAAATAAATAAATAAAAATTAAAAA
>WEIT01038138.1:24500-42623 GCA_013389985.1 Dryoscopus gambensis
GGCAACAGGTTGGGTGGCGGGGAGTGCGGGCAGCCGGCACGGCTCGGGGCGCAGCCGGGGCTCGGGGCGCAGCTCGCCAAGCCCCGGCTCGCAGTCTCCCCGTTCCGAGTGGGGTTTGGGTATTTTTGCATCCTCTCCGTTCATCCCTGGGGGCGGCAGGAGAGTTGTGTGACAACCGGTGGGAACCTGTGGAGTCAGGGCAGAACTTCGTTCCGGCCCAGAATACTTGCCTAGAAAATTTTGGGTAGGGTGGAAGAAGAAAATCCGGGTTAATTTAAACATTCCGAAGCCAGAAAAATTGTCAAGTTGAACCTAAGATTTTGAATCGTAATAGTGGTGTGTCTGGTCCCTGATTTCTGGATTTTCTGCACCTTTTGGAACCAACTGTGCACTTTTGCATTATCCTGTGCAGTGCTCTCTGGACACCTTGCTTTCCTTGGCACTTATTTTTAGGAGTGGGCTTGAAAATTAGTCGAAGTTCTGTGCTTAATTTCTGCCAGAAGGGATTGATAACCTCTACTGTCTGTCTATAAATGCAAATGAACAGCTTGCATTGCGGCCAGCAAATGCCAAGTGTAACAGTGCAAATTAAATAAATCGACACCGGGTCATGTAAAGCAGCAGGTTCTCAGCGTGTGCCCCAGCTGCGCTGTTGCTGCCACCACAGCTGATGGGCTTTTTGTTGTTGTTTTCTTTTCTTTAAATATCCACAGATTTTACAGAAATCTGGGGTTATTTGTAGTATCTCAGATCAAAATCACTGTTGTCTGACCCTGCTCTACTCAGCCCAGCCCGGCCCAGCCGCCGGGGCAGGGCAGCAAGGCGAGGCGGGGGAGGGGGCCGCAGCCTTTCCCCCAGCACGGATCATGAATATTCTGATCATGCACTGTGTTATTCTTCATAGTCTGAATGGTAGAAGGTTGAATGAAAATAGCATTACCCTACGGAGCCTGGAAAATTGGGCTCTGCAGAGCTGTTGTATGAACAGGTGGGATATGAAGGACACAAAACATTCCACAAGGTAAACCAAGATCTGCTGTTTGGAAAATGTGAATCTTCAACACTTGGTTCGATATTGCATTGTGTATAATGAGAAGAGCTTATTTTTAAGCATTTCTTGAAGGTCAACAATCTTCTTGGGCTTCCATTTGTAAACCCTAACTACTTTACAGTCGTTGGATTAGGAAAAAAATATAGTTGACAGACCGGAGCTGGAACCACTGGGTACCACATCTCAACTGAATTCCTGAATCTCACTTTTTCCTCCTTAAAAGGAAACCAGTATTAGATGATGGGTGTCAACTTTATTGAGATGCACAGTATATTGAGCATCATCTCATTAATAACACTGCTAATGAACATATATTAATATTCTGTCTCCAGAGGAGGAACAGACACGCTGTCATTGTTGATAATTGACAATATTTTAATGTGTAAACACTTGCGTAGACAAGATATAAATATAACTTGCATCAATTTTATGAGCAGAAAGATTCTAAATATGGTTTAGGCTGAGAGAAGTGGTGTCACTGAAAAGTGAGCCATGCCATATCTCTTCTTCTCTTCAAATGGACATAGAGTTCCTTGTCATGTCTATGGATAAGGCTAATGTCCAGAGTGTTGAACAACCAGAGATCCTCTTCATTAGAGGTAGACATGTTAGGTTCATTCAGTTTTCCTCATCTCAAAAAGATACCTAAAATTGTCACAAAAGTAGCATAGGCAAAAATCACTAATGAGATGTCACTAAAGGAAAGAAGTCTAAACAGTACCAAGCCTGACAGAGCTCGAGAAGCATTTGGACAATGCTCTCAGGTACATGGTGTAATTCCTAGGGATGGTCCTGTGCAGGGCCAGGAGTTGGACTAGATGATCCTTGTGGGCCCCTTCTAACTCAGAATATTCTGTGATTCTGTAAATGTGAGGAGACACCTATTTGAAAAGGAAAGAGCATTGCAAGCAACCTTTCAGAAAGTAGAAGAGTAGACAGTAAAAAAGGAAGGCAGACCAATTCTATGTAATACAAGAATAAAAACATGTTCTGGAAGTTGAAAACACTGTGAAATGCAACTAGAACTGCATTGATATGGCTATGTTAGTGAGTGTGATGGTTGCTTTCTGTTCAGCTAGACCATGAAAAGCAGCCAAGCTTCTCAGAGGAATCAGATACTTGAGGCAGAAGATGCATCACCCAATCACAGGCTCAAAGCAAAATGTGAGACAATATTGATACCATGACACAAGAAGTTTCAGAGGGAAGCAGAGAGGCTGGGCAGTGATTTTTTTTTTTGATGTAGATGTCTAGATAGGAGAAAGAAGCATGAAAAAGATAACAGAAACAAACACAAAGAAGAGGAAGCCCAAGACACAGAACAAAACATGGTGAGTATGGCTCTGAGAAGGCAGAGTATAACAAAATGAAGCAACAAAGCAGAAAGGAGAGATATTCAGGTTTCCTGCCAATGAGGGAACAGGCAGGATTAAATCAAAGAAATGACTGATTATTCAACAGTCTTTTCCTTTCAGTGTCAGCATCAACACCTTAGGACCCTCAATTACTGCTCACTACTTGGGTCAAGAAGGGGTAATCATATTTAGTGTAATGAATAATTAATCTACAGAACTCATAGCAAATAATCTTCATGAGACAGATAATTTTGTACATTTACAAGAACTTAGACAAGTAAATATAGACATCTGTCATTATGTTTTCTGCCCCAGTAATTACAAGAACTATTAATTCACTCATCTCAGGGGAATGCTCAAGTGAAAAGATCAGGAAGCTGTTTATGTTTATGGTACCTTTGGATGATAAAATAACTGTGAGCTTTCTTCTGAAAGTTATAGCATTTTTGGCAATATGCTCAATTAGATGTGCAGCTGTTTTGTTTTTATTTTACACCTCCAGTACAATTGGGCAAAATAATTAAGATGTCAATTACAAGAGTTCAGGTGGAAAATAAATGGGAACTGGGTGGGCAGGATTTCACATAATAAAATTTATCTCTAAACTTAGTAAATTATTAATTTTCTAAAACTGTCCCAAACTCATATATGCAGTGTGTTTATACTGGTATCTTGGCTCAGGTTATCTCATTAATAAAGGACTCTAATTAATTTTTTCCAGCTAAACATTCCTCCTCATTTTCAATGGAACCAAGCACATCAAAGGTCCCAGTTGTGAGCATTTCTGAAGATTAAGCCAATTGCATACAGCATAATGAGAGGAGTTTGGACATTCTGCTCTAGGGACATGTGTTTAAAATTCATTTTATGTCCTCAGCAAATGGTGGGTACTTTGTGCTGTCTTTACCTTTTTTTAGGCCCACTGGTCATGCAAAACCTTCTTCTCTTATTATCAGTTCCCATGGGTGACCAATGTTTATTACAGAGCTGGAAACCCAGCTGCTTCCCTGGCAGGAGGGCATATTTCAGCCCACTAGAGTGGGTAGAGAATATCTTGAGAGTGATGTTTACTCTTGCTCCTTTGCTTGTCAGACAATTGATTTTTGAAAGTTGACCATGCAAAGAGCATCAGCTTCTAGGGGATCATTTGTTATTAATCTAAATATTCTACTCACAGTTATTTTATTAACATAACAGTTTAACCTACCAAGTTTTTAACCCTACCCTTGATTGACAGTTTGCTGTAGAAGTACAGAGGGAGTCAGAACACACTGGAGCATCCTGCGCATGGCCAGTTTGTAATACAGGCTCACTCTTCCACGAAGAGCAATGTCTTGTGTCCTCCCGCTGTAGCTGGCATGAGCCTCCTGCTGGCTGTCAGAAGCTTCCCTGACAGCTCTCAACCTGCTGGATGGCAGCTGATGTTGTGCATTTAGTCCTGGTTCCTTTGAACACGTCTGTGTTCATGCACACAGGGCACACACATCCACATAACACAGTGGAAGCTGTGGCTACGCTTACACTGCCTGGATATGTTTGGGGGAGGGGGAAGAGCAGATTTACCCCATAAAGTGCTTGTAGATTCTTCACAACTGTGCCAAAGTAAGCATGAAGGGGACAAGAAATGGCTTGAACAAATGGGAAGGCTACTGTGATCACTGTAAGACTGTCATAACAAGAACGGGACATTTTTCTTCATGATAGAGCAACTGTTGTGTGAAACAAGTGAGCATTCTGTTGCAGAGAAATGAAACTGAGTATCTCTGCTAAAGGGAAATGAGAGAAAATCAAATAATAAACATTTTAACAGTTAACAGACCGACCAAATTATTTACCATACTGTTCATCACCTGGTTAGATCAATGTTGCTACCAGAGAAACAAGGTTTGGTGGGAAAAAAGTGCAGGGTTTCCAAAAAAAAAAAAAACTTACAAAATCAGTGTTAACAAGCTGTGAAACCCAGAAATGCATCTAATTTAGCAGTGTAAAGGCAAAACAGAGGGGTAAACGCACCACTGAGACCAGCTTTATTTACAGCAAATGTGAAGGCAGTCACAACAATGCAGACAACAGCAATACACAGTAAAAACAAGACGTTTACAGAAAAAAATCTCCCTCTATACACGTTTCATAAAGAAATACAAGGGAAAAATACAGAAAGATTTATACCATCTGGAGTACAAATTTGTAATGCTGAAGAGACATAGCGTTTCTCTGGGTCCTGTCATATGTGTGAGATGTTTGTTATATAATGCTGGGTAAGAATAAACATAACCACGACAATTCAAAGATGACACTTGAGCTGCATGAACCTCCTTACAGCTTATGGTTGGCTTATGGTGAACAGCAGTCCAGTGATCCTATGATGTGTTTTCATTTCCTTGTCTCAGCTGAAAGAGGATAATGAGGGCTTCTTGAAGACCCTAAGAGGTCCTCACAAGTGGGAGAACTGCATGGGACCAAGCCTAAAGCTGGGGGTTTTTTGTTTACTGGAAAGCTAAATGGGCAGATGTGGGTCAAGCAGAGAGTCCCTCCTGCTGAGATTAAGTGAGAGTCAACAAGCAGGAAAGCATGTTGGCCAGAAAAAGCCTTGGAAGGGAAGACCAGTAATTTGCATGTGGTGTGTTACAGCTGAGAGGACAATGTGCAACATCTTTTTCTTCCTACACTGCAGGCAAAAAAAAAAAATGACCCAGCCAGGCAAAAGTGAGAGCCATCATCTCTAATACAACTTAGATAAATTGATTTTGACAAGAGATTAATAATTCTGTGTGCTGCAATCATATAGTAAATCACAGTGATACCTGACTTCATTTGTTTCCCTTCCTGTCAGGAAACAAGCTACCACGGAGTTCTGCTAGCATTAAGAAGTGATCTACCAGCCAGAAGATGGTGGTGGCTGTGTGGGACAAATTCAGACACCAGAATGAATTAACAGGGAGGGAACACATTCACAACAGGGCCAGAGTAAAGGTTTGAGGAAGATCTTCAAAGGATGCTGCTCCATGAGAACAGGAGAGGAGGTCACACCTACGCTTTTAAGTGAGAGGGTTTTTGCCATTTGATATCTAAGTCAGGTGTTTTGACAGGTTCACATTAAGGAAGAAAATACAAGACTCTGCACCTGCCACTTTCTGAGGCATGTTAGAGCATCATGTCCCCGTCTGAAGGGATTTGGATGACACAGAGGTAATTGTGGAAAATCTGCTAATGCAGAGTAAAAGTTAATAGCAGCAACTTCTTATGTGCTTAAAATCTCCCCGAGGAAAACTGAACAGCAGAAATGATGGGTTGGACCAACTAGTTCATCTACATGAGCATAAGGGAGATTTATTGGCCCCAGACCTTTTATAATTTATAAGGGCCCTGCTTCCCTTCAAATCCTAGAAAATCAGAGACATTAATTTATCTGATTGAGCTGACTCCTGGTATTACATACACAAGAGTTCCTTTATTATGGAAAGGGTGAAGTTGCTTATGGCTTGAGGAACAAGAAAAAAAATTCAAAGTTAAAGAAAAATACCTTCGAAGACAGGTTACAGACATTGAGCTTTAAATATTTAAGAGAACCAAGATCAGATACAGACAAAGAAATGTGTCAAAAGAGACTAGAACTTCCCTTTCCCCAAGTGTTCCTTTCACCCCTGCTCCTTTTCTGGCAAGAATTCTTTCTCTTTAGTGTGGTTCACATCAGATGTGCCTGACCCTCATACATCTGGGCATCTACATAACAACCCTACGGCGTGTTTCTGTTTCTAGTCAAGACCATAGGTTTGTGGAGTATGTTTTTCCAAAGTTCAGCCTCAAGAGGCACATGTTGTCTAAAATGTAAGTGACCTTAATTTGGTTTTAAAATGGAAGTCTGCCAATGTGCATGTTTGCAAATGGATTCATGGGCAGAACTTTTCTGGGGTGAGCTCCAAACAAAAAAATTTTGGAAACCGTAGTACAGAAACCATTGCTCAAAACATTACCTAGCATCCAGAAAAGAAAAAAAAAAAGAAAAAAAAATCGGGATTTTTCTGAAGTACTTGTCTGGTACAAAACTGGCTATCAAGGAGACTTTAATGATAGAAATTTATCCAAGGATATTTATAAAAACACAGAGAATTTTTGAGGCTTCTCAATAGACATGCCTTCTTAAATGAGAAATATAAAATTGTCCAAAATTCCATATCTTGAAAGAGTAGTTTTAAATACAAAACCACGAGGAAACAAGATGTTTTCAGTTATTAAATTTTATCAAGACCAGGAATATGACCTTATGGACAGGAGTTCATCAGGACTGAAATGGTGACTCCATTGAAGTCATTGGAAAATCTCCCACTGACCAGAAGGGGATGATGTGAGAAAAAATATTTTCTTGACATTCCTGAGTTTGCCGAGCATACGAACAAGAATGGGAAATGCACAATTCTGTAATATTTCTGATTATTCAGAAGGATGTCCTGTTCTGTGCAAATCTAAATCATTGCAGACAAGCTGCAATTACCAGTTCAGAAAGATTTGTCAAAAAACTGCTTCTAGTTCAAGGTGGTTTTTGTTTGCTTTTGGATCAGAAACCAGTGAGAACATTGTTCACCATCCTGACAATTAATGCTGTCCCAGCAGAGTGACTGTATCTCCTCCTGCCCCTAAAACTTAGGCAGCTTTTGAATTTGTCACTAGATCTACTTGTTTAAATAGTATTTATGTATGTGAAGTGCAGCCCTGATCTGATGACAAATCCATCCTTCAGTACCCATTTTTCTTCCCAACCAGGTTTCCTTGGCAGGGATGTGAAGAAGCTCCAAGTCTGCAGAACTGTCTCTTGAAGTTTTACATTCTTTAACCAAACTTCCTATGAAAAATTAATATAGGAGACATATCCAGCCTACCACGCAAAGGGTTTGACTGCTTTTCAGATGATTTCAGTCTTCACATAACAACAAATCTCTCATAATTGCTCCATTGAGCGACTGAAAGAAGGAAGGGCATCAAACAATATGCTTTTTATGTCAATTTTTATGACATACTAATTGCTGTTTAGCAATTGTGGCAATAAATGTAACTAAATAGATTTTTATAATGAACTATTTTTGGTCCATTTTTTTGCAATGCAAATATTTCATGTATTTGTTGCATTATGAAATTCAATATGTGAGGTTGTTTAACTCGTTAATAAAAGAGCAAAAACTGAGACTACAACTGTTTGTAGAATTAGTTCCTTATCTCTGCTCTTGAGACTTTAGATGTTTCGTGGGATTATTTTATGACTATAAAACATATATTTTCTGTAAAGATTTTGAGAGCTTTTTCAACTTTGAAGTAGTTCAATGGAAATACAGGAAAACAGCTTAGAGAAAGTTGAAGTACTGGAGTAGGTGTTGAAAGGAGACAACAAGTTATTTGAAGGCTTGAAAAATGTCTTGCAGTGAAAAACTTAAATTAGAATTGGCTAGAAATGCTTTGATGCAATGTTTTTCAGCTGATAGTATCTATTCATCAAATTGAAGCTCTGCTGGAAGGGATCAATTTTCATATTTCTGGTTTGAAATGTTTCCAGCAGTTTCAAAGTTGTTAAAACATCCTCCTTCAATATTTTCCAAATGAAAAAACCCTACAATTTTCAGTTCTAAAAGCCTTCCTCTCAAAATATAACCTAATTATGCCAACCATCCCTAAACTGAGCTGGAAATATTGTAGATGACCCAAAACTGAATTTCTTTTTGTTTTCCTCTCTTTTTTTCTTCTTCTTCTTCTTTTTTTTTTTTTAAATTTATTTATTTCTGGTAGACCATCAACATCTTCAAGAGTTCTATTTTTCATCAGGCTTCGAGAGTGGGAAAAAATTTGGCCAGGTTGCCTGACAATTCATCTGGTTCAACCTGTCAAAAAAGGTCCTTCAGTGAGGCATACCTCTGTATGAATATATTAAATTCGATTATGACTGTGTATTGGGTTTGCCTGGACAGGTTCTGGTAGCAGGAGGGACTTTGGTGGGACTTCTGTGAGCAGCTACTGGAAGCTTCCCCCATGTCCAACAAAGCCAAGGCCAGCTGGCTCCAGGATGGGCCCACCCTGGCCTAGCCCAAGCCCACCAGCCACAGTGGTAGCAGGAAAACATTTTTTAAAAGGAAGAAAAAACCTGCGATGCATCAGCAGCTGGAAGAGGAGAGTCCCAGCGTGTGAGGAGCCACTCTGCAACACTGAGGTCAGTGAAGAAGGAGCAGGAAGAGGAGCTCCAGGTGCCAGAGTGAGCTGCCTCCCACTGCAGGTCTTTACCACTGCAGCCCATGGAGCATCCCAATCCCAAAGCAGATGAATTCCCAAAGGAGGCCACGACCCTGTGAGGAGCCCACCCTGTAGAAGGCTCCTGGAAGGATCTGTGGACCTGTGGAAAGAGAGAGGATCCCTTGCTGGAGCAGGTTTGCTGGCAGGGCTCATGACTCCCTGGTGGACTCGTGCTGGAGCAGTTTGCTCCCGAAGTTCTGCACCCTGTGGAAGGGACACACACACTGGAGCAGTGTGTGAGAGGGACGCACACTGGAGTTTGTGCAGGACTGTCTCCTGTGGAAGGGAGCAGGCACTGGAGGAGAGGAGCAGGGGAAGAGTGTGAGGAGTCCTGCCCCTGAAGAGGACGAAGCAGCAGAGACAATGAGTGATGGAACTGTTGCAGCCTCATTGCTCATCCCCTTGTGCTGCTGGGGGGAGGTGGGGAGGTAGAGAAAGCGAGAATGAAGTTAAGCCCCAGAAGGGAAGAGTGGGGAAAGGTGTTTTACGATTTGGTTTTATTTCTGATTCTGCTCAGATTTGGTAATAAATTTATTTCCCCAAGTCGGGTCTGTTTTGCCCATGACAGTAATTGCTGAGTGATCTCTCCCTGTCCTTATATTGACCCACAAGGTTTTTTGTTATATTTTTTTTCCCTGTCCATCTGAGGAGGGGAGTGATAGAGCAGCTTTGATGAGCCTCTGGCATCTGTCAATCAACTGACTACAGACAGTTCCCCGGCACTGAGGTCATGCAAGAGCCTCTCTCCTTGCTATTAATGTCTGTCAGCTGCTGAAACAGAAGGGCCACTTCCAAACCACCCACTAAGAATGATCGCTGTCCTATTCTAATTTCTGATCCATGACTAGGAACTGGTGGGAGGGTATGAACTAGCCCAGTTTAAAACCATTCCAGAGAGTGCTAAAGGAAATTGAGTTTTGAGTCCTGGGTTTGTTTCCTGGCACAGTTTATTTTATTTGCATTTTGTATAGGGTGTCTTATGAAGCATAGCATATCTTTTAACCCCTCATACAGAAACATGAAAGAAGCAATGACTGTAAATTACAACTACAGAAATACAAATTTGCAACAGAGTGACTAACCATTGAAAGAAGCTGTAAACTCAGCGTTTCTCAATGTCTTCCCAGGTCAAGGCAGGACGGTCTGCTGTAGAACAGGCACAAGCCAAGCAAAAATTAGTGGGCTAGGAAGAATATTTGGGTAAATAATAGATTAAAACAAATAGCCTAATAATCCCTGCTGGGGAGAAATCATCTAGAAAAATCATTCACAAAAATATCATTTGCTTCTTTTGTTACATTATTATTAGATGTAACTATGCATCCATTCATTTTGTGGAGGCATCTTCAATCCAAAATTTGCCGTACAAATGTCTCAGTAACTGACATGCTTATTCCAAGGGCTACATTTTGACATTTACCTACAAGTAGAAAAGGAAGACACCTTTTTCAGATCTGTCAGGAAATGTCCAAGGAGACATACTTCTCTTCAGGGCAGAGCAGCAGCTTGTGCCAAACTCCTTCAATCCAGAAGCACATCTGCCAATTTGCCCATGACACTGGCCAGGACATATGTGATGTAAAGTTGAACAGAACTGTATCTATCAAATCTCCAGATTACAACATTTTCTATATGTTTTTGCTTTTCTCAGGCATTTTCATGATGAGTGGTCTGTAAGTTCAGTGTTTGTTACTGAGAGTTGCACCTGGATATTATATATTAATAAAGAAAACGTCCCCAAATTTTCGTCTTCAGCTTCCTATCCTCATCATTCCACTTCATCTTTCTGTCTTCATTCTCGTAAGGGCTGGTGAGATACATACTGTTTCATGGAGTTAATCCATAGCTTTTTCCTCGTGTGAAAATCTATAAAAATATGCTCAAGATCTCCTTGCGCTTCTCCAGTGATTCAGTTTAGTAGCCTGTAGCCTGGAGTTATGGATACAAAGTATTAGCTGTTAAACTGTCAACACTTGTAGCCTACAGCAGCCGCCATTACTTGAGGGATATTTAAGCAGTCTAGGCATATAAAAGTCTCTTTTGAAAAGGAAAGGGATTTCTTGGTTATAATGTTACAGGATACTGGAAAAAATCAAATGGAAGCATGTCACATAGAATAAAACTCCTAATTAGGGCTCAACTGGCAGTCCTGGTGATCCACCATCTCCTAAAATATGAGTGTGTCCAAGGAATTTTGTTGGTATGAAATCTGTTCTCCTATCTTCTATCTTTGGCCAGGCTATTGGATGTGCTAAGCAGTTTTGGCAGCAAAAGTCAAATACAGGGCAGCAGGGGTAGCTCAATGTACAGCATGATCTCAGTACAGCTCAGGGCATTTCATTGTGTTCTCTGCAGACAGCTGCATTTTCACAGCAGAATTTTAGATACTGATATATCTGTGCTATCTTGGTCTGACACAGTCTTGGTCCAGAGCTGATGATTTAACCACAGAAATTTCTTATTTATGACAGACTTTATCTTGCTCCTGTTTACGCCTAAGTGTTAGGTTTTAAAATGTTTCAGAAACAGCCGGCACACAGAGTCAGAAGTTTGACAAATCTTGAAGAAATTTGTGCATCGGCCTGGAAGTTTAGATCTGACCTGTCTTCATGTGTACTGATAGAAAATGCTGCCTGTGGCTTAACTTTTTCATCAAGACGTGTTCTTGATGTCCTAAATATATGTTCTAAAGAACTAAGCATCAACAGCCTCTCACTGAAATTAAAGTTGTTGATATTTTCAGGTGTGCCCCCCACCCGAATTCAGTAAGCAAAGGATGTGTACATTATGTATAAGCAAAAGGCTGTCAATACAGGTGCTTGTTACCAAACTTGGAAATCTAGATTTGGGAACAGGATTCTCATCTGTTTTACTTTAAATCTCTGTGAGGATACTGGTTTTTTGATTATAATAACTTTGTTTTATCAAAGTAGGTCAATATTTCTTTTACCTACTGATCTCAAAGTTCTTAGCCAACAAGGGCTGGGAGGTTTTGGGATCATTTCCTAAGTCTCTTACTTCCTGAGCAGGATGTCTGAGTATATGGTGAGTGGTACACCTTACTGGCCCTTGACCTGAACAATTAAAGGAGTGTTTGTGAAGCAGATATTAGAAAATAATAACATTTTAAAGGTACAAGCTTCAATATCAAAAAGAAAAAAAAAAAGAAAAAACTCACAACCTTAAACAGGACTTTAAAGCTCTACACAAAAACAATGATAAAAATGCTTCTATCTCCTTGCCTGTGTCATTTTTAATTTTTTTTTCTCTGCATGTTTGGCTGTCACAATGATTTTTGTTTCTGATTCCTTGCAGACGTCTCAGTCAGTCTCTTAGCAGTCGTCGTCAGCTTCTGTGGGCTCGCCTTGCTGGTGGTCTCACTTTTTGTCTTTTGGAAGCTGTGTTGGCCCTGCTGGAGGAGCAAACCTCTCACCTCCAGTGCCAGCAATGTCCCACAGAGCAACTCCAGTGCACCTACAGAGGTTTTGGAGAACAGTGAGAAAAAGGAAGTTAAAGAAAATGGGAAAGCTACAACCAAGGTACTTGAAGCTGCACTGAAAATCAGCCACACTTCACCTGATATACCAGCAGAGGTCCAGAACGCGCTGAAGGAGCACCTGATCAGACATGCTCGAATGCAGAGGCAGATCACCGAGCCCACGTCCTCTTCAAGGTAAGTCAGAGGCATTAGCACTTCTGGCACCTTTCCCAGGAACAGGTAGAGCAGGAACGCGCTGCTGAAAATTTCCAGGATCTTGGATTATTCACAGGTTTCTTAGCAGTTATGGGTGAAACATCAGTCATGTGAAGGCGAAGCCACATTATTTTTTGGACAGAATATTCTGAGACACTTAGTGTACCTTCAGTTACATAATCATTTTAACATATGAAAGTGAAATCTACATCTTCTGATACTTTGTTAAGATACATGTTGCTACTTTAAGCATTTCCCTTTCGGGTTTTGATTGTTTTGATGTTTTCCTATGAAAACATATTTCAGCGTTGTAATTTAAAGAACTGAAAGTCTAAATCTTCACAGAGATGTTTTTTATAGATATATCAGTTGTTTCTGCAGATGAAAGCTTCCTTCTCAACCAAATAAATGATAGATTCATTGTTGATGGCACATTTCCTTAAGACATGGTTTGCTGATTACAAAGGAATTAAAATTCCAGTCTGAAAATACAGATCCTTATGGACTGATCTTAAAGCTGTACAGATAGATATATACATTTATAAATAAATGTATAGGTCTACAAATAAATTACAAGCATGCAGCATTCCTTAGTGGTTTCTTTTGTATTAAAGTGGAGGACACAAACTTTAATTTTGCATTAGGTATCACTTTATATTGAAAAGCAGTGAAGACGTGCTGGGACCTATAGATTCAAATGAGATTTTCTTCAAATACAGTCAGCAAATTTAATACATGGAAACAAACAATGAACTGCAAAGCTTGAATCCTACATTAAAAAGAGGAATGTTTTATAAACAAAGAGTGGGAAAATTAAGGCTAAGAAGTATTGTGTAATGCCATAAATTATAGTACAGATACTGTGTAGGACGTAGATTTTTTTCTTAGAATGCCATTTACAAAGGAAACACATGCTACCAACAAACAAATCAACAAACAAACAAACCCCCCCAAACCAACCCCCCCCCCCCCAAAAAAATCCCACACCAAACCCAACCAAACAAACAAAAACAGGCTCACATTCACAATAATAATTAGAGGCACAAGGAGGAGAAGACACATGCTGAATGGGCACATACATTGCTGGCCTTCTGGGAGCCCTAAAGACAATGTTTTGCCAGCTCAGTGCACTCGTTGTGGCGGTGAGAGCTCAAGTGCTTTTTCTCAGCTATTCCAGCCTCATGGAACAGCCAACAGGAAGCTGCAGGAGGCTCCCAAAATGAGAGCTCTCCAGCCAGAGGAGGTCTGACTGGCTTTAGCAGCCGAAGCATCTCCTGAATTATGACACTGTCCAGCTGGCTTGAAGCCACACTACCCGGGCCATGCCTAGTGCCTGCTACTGTATCCGTGTGCTCAGAACAGGATCACAGTATCCAAACCACACTGAGGGACATTTCCACAATACTCGGATGATAATTCTGAACTTGTAACGGTTACGCTAAACACAGAGGAACAAAATTGGTAGCTTAGCATGACAAGCCTACTACCCAGCTCACTACTACCTAAAGGGATATTAACTGACAGAGTTTTATCCATCAAATCCAAGTATTCAGACTGTCTGACCTCCTGAACAGACAGAAGAAATAGCTGGCTGGCAAACGGACTTGAATAGTCCCAGTGGTACTATAGGGGAAGAAAGAAGTTCCAGGGATATGCTCCAGATCTGCTTCAGGCAGTGAAAATATTCTCACAGACTTCTAGAGTGATTTGGACTCGGATCTAAATGCATGTAAAATATCTGTCAAGCCAGAGACAGTTTTACAAAATTAAAACCTCCTATCAGTACTAGTCTTTCTGCAGATGTTGGCAACCTTGTAAGGGAGGTTTTTTTCATCTCAAGATTATCAGGGTTACATTTCCTCTGAAAGGGAGGGTTTTGAGTAACACTGATTGTCCCACCAAAGCCAACCAGCAGCAAGGTGTTTGCAAAAATTACCTTCTTTTAGAGTTTGGTGAAAAAATCTGCATCCTTTTACAAAACATGTTGAGAATGACATTTGTCTTAAAACTTACCCGGAAATGGTAATCTTTGTGTTCGTAAATGCATTTTGTCTACACCCCTGCCTGCCTTAAGGGAGTCCTAACTTAACAGCCCATAATAACTGTTGCTGCCAAGAATATCATGTATGAGAAGAAGGCTGGACATTTAGACCTGCTTTCTGAATTATCCTTTATTGTGTGCTAACCCCAGCTGACAACTGTGTACCAGCAAAATGACAGAAACCTGACGGGTGTCCTTAAGTGGGGGCCTCTAAATAAAGAGGAGCCAGTGGCAGATGCAGAGGTAGCACAACCTCTCTTGCACCATCTTCAATGCAGCATTGTTTTGTGGTCCTCAGGAGTCCTGAGGGATTCAGATGCACCATCTCCTAAATGCGTTCCATTGACAAAGGGTCTAAGAGAAATGTTTGCTGTCTGGATGTTCTCCCGTACACTGATCTCACCTGAGCTTGGGCAAAATAAAGGGTTGTAACCAGTTCTATGATGGGTTCATGCAGCCATCAGCTCTTAATCAAAGAAATTAAATAATACTAAGTCATTATAATGGAAGCATAAGGATTTTAATAAGCCAATCAGAGCAACAATAAAATGTGCCTGATCACATTTTTTAGACTGTACATTTAACACAGAGACATGTTAATATGGGGAAATGATATATTTCTGTTTATTTATAACTACATATTTTTCATAGCCCCTGTTAATATGAAAAGACCTGTTTGTCAGAAGCCCTTTAGTCCATTATACCAATTAACCAGTACACTACAGTAGAAGAACTGCAGCAGTGGTGCTCATTTGCAAATACTTTTGCCCTGCCTTATTGAGAACCACCCTTTCCCATACTTTGTGAAAGTATTTTGCCGTATAGTTTATTGTTTCTATGAAACCCCATTTTTCAAACATTCACCTGTATTTTCCAAGAACATGCTTTTTGCTCTTTAGCATTAGCTGGAGAGAAACATGTTGAGCCAGTCAGTTCCCAAAAGGCACAAAGGCAAAAGTGAAGTGCTTGGGTTTGTTAAGGTTAAAGAAAAACAAACATATCTGTTGATTTTAGTGTTTGC
The DNA here is from genome assembly GCA_013389985.1 of Dryoscopus gambensis. Lineage (NCBI taxonomy): Eukaryota > Metazoa > Chordata > Aves > Passeriformes > Malaconotidae > Dryoscopus > Dryoscopus gambensis. The sequence goes on from WEIT01038138.1 coordinate 39,936, forward strand.
AAGGAGAAGAGAGAAGCTTTCGTTCTGTCTAAATACCACCAGTGATCATGCCCTTTTCTAGATTTGGTCCAAAAGACTGGTTTAATGCCATCTGGGAAAGCTAGACCAGAGTCACCCCGCATAAATCTCAGTTATATCATAAATCAGGATCCTATCTCTCCCTTTTGTCACAGATGTGGCAGTCTCACTGAGTTAGAAATCAGCTTCACACTGTCCAGATGCCCATGAAAACACAGTTTTATATTAGATTTACGTACAGATTTTCTATCACCCAAAATGCATTTGTTCTGCTATGGAAGGCCAGTCTACTGTAAGAGTGCTGCATGTAAGAGTCAGTAGAGGCTGAAGTACCTGGATTTGCACTTGTTGGTCCCTCTGCCACATTTTCACAACCTGGTTTTCTGACATCCTTGTACTTCATTATCGCAGTCATTAATTCCTTTGTTACTGCAGAACAAAGGAAGATAAATATGTTGCCATGACAACAATGAAACATCTTAATAATTAACAGACCAATTAGCTGTCTTGGTGAAATGCTGTGACTCAGAACAGACACTAGGCACTGTGTAATTAGGACTTTGGCTTACTAGAGCAAGAGTGTTGCTGATTCCCTCAGGGAACAGCCATACAAATGCATTCTTTTACTTAGTAACATCTCGCAACCATTCAGTAGAGGATCTGAAATGCATAAAGTCTGAAAGTTTAAAAGCAAGTTGATGCCTTAGAAATCATAGATTTAAGGTCTTATATATTGCTTTTGCAAGCATTAACCCAGACTGTCAAAAATGCAAGAGAAGTTGAAGAAAAGAGAATTTGTCGTGTACCTGTTTTCACTCAAACCGATGTCATACAAGGAGCTTCACTGTTTCCCCTGCAAAAGGCAGTCTTAGCCCCTGCTTATGCACAACAGGGTTTGAACACGATACCCCACGTGGCAGAGGGATTGGAATTGGATGATCTTTAAGGTCCTTTCCAACTCAAACTATTCCATGATTCTGTGACCATCTGGGCATCTCAGTAGTACAGCTGCAGGTGTGAGGAGAGCAGGCTTCCTTAGCACTGACAGAAGTAGCAATAACACAGGTCTTCCTGGACTTCCTTATGAGCCAAAGACACTAAAAACATAGTCCCTAAAATGCTGTCTGCCTGGACATTTATTGTACTACATTCTGAGCGGAGTTCAGCTCCTTCCCTATGTTTGGCACACCTATGAGGTTGCACTTCTCGGAGGGCAAAGGCACAAGAACAGCAGTGAAACTCCCTGTGGACAATATTCTACTTTTCTGACCAGTCGGGGCCTTTTCATTCCTCATTCCATTCCAATGTGGACTTTATACACTATGAATTCAGGGAGTTTTAACATTTAATAGAGAAGAAAATCTTTCAACTTGTCTACCTGAAAAGAAAAAAAGGCAAAGGGATGTGTCGCAAGGGGGATGAATTGTTCATCTACATTCAACATCAAAACACCTGGATTTTTTTGAGCTACTTCGAGTCTAGGCTACGAAGCTCTCCCTTCCCTGTTCTTGTGTTGAGCTAAGACTGCTCCCTGCACCTAGCAGGACCGAAACAGCTGAAAGGGAAAACGTTCTTGTCTATTATTTAATAGCTGCAGATTACCCTCTTGTATCTCTGCTCAGCTGAACTGCAGCAGTTTTGTGCTTTATGCCTTTTGCAACCCCTTCACTTACAGCAAAATTGCAAATAATATCTACGAAATGAGTCCTGGTTGTTTTCAAATGGACAAGCTGCATTTCTGATTTAAAGAAAGAAACACACAGCTGTGATACCTCTTGTTTTCAGAACACAACACCACAGGGAAACCAAGCAATAAGGCAAGGCTACGTGTGGCATTAATAAGCAATTGATTGCAAAAAAAGCAGAGGAAATTCTGACAATTGGATTGTTCTTTAATGGCAACTAAGTGTGCTCACAGGAGGAGGTGGTAAGCTTCTGCCGTACAGATTGTTGGGGTAGGGAAGTACCAAGGAAATGTGAAAATGCCTAAAAAATAAACTGGATACTGTAGTCCTAATGACCATCTGCTGATGATAAATGCTGGGAGGTTTTTGACCAGGGTTTTTATACTGCTGTGGGGCTGTATGGCATGCCAGGGGTTTGATTTCACTCTTAGTAGGAGCGGCACAACTTTCCATTTGGGTTCCTGAGACAAGATAAGCCCATAAATACATATGTTTATGCAACATCGTGTTCAGAATTACAAGGAATTGAACATATTTTTTCTTGCTAGTGGTACAGGAATCAGCTTTCTAGTACACTGCACAACAGACCATGAGGACAAAAGGAAAAAAAATCTATGGCAGGAAAATGTTGACCAAAACTCTGAAATGCGTTGCAGGCAGAACAAAATGTTCCCAGTGCTTTTGGAGAAGGCAGCCTGTACCTCAGTGTAGCAGATACAAAGCTAGTGTATATAAAATGTTTTAGGACGGCAAAGCACTGTGCTAAAAACCTCCAGACACAGCTCTGCATTTCCCTTTCAGGCGCCTTTCACGGTCATCACTGTGAAGGCTGGTAAATATTTAACTGGAAAGCCACTACGGGATGCCTCCAAAAACCAGAGAGTACTGATGAAAATTCTGCAAGTGCTTTTTTTTTCTATTTGACTGTACTTTACTCAGACCCTAGCACAGTAGGATTGTGCAATGTTGGAACTGTCAGCTTGTT
>WEIT01038138.1:44207-60441 GCA_013389985.1 Dryoscopus gambensis
CATAAAAAGAAAAAAAAAAAAAAATGGAGCTGTCAATATTTTCCTTTGAGCACAGAGAATAATGCTTGGGAAGATATAAAATTTAATTACCAAAAAATCTTCTGGGAACATACTGTCATCTTTATGGCTCACTGTGTGTATATAAATTACATTTATTAATTGAATGCTGCATCATGAAAGTCATTGCGTAGCCAGAACTAATAACATTTTCCTGTTAGCAAAACACCTTGCCCTGCAAAATGACCATCTATTAAGAAAAAGGGCCCACCGTATCCTGCTCTTGTTAGGAAATATTCGTAGGTTAGAAATCTTGGGAAGGAAAAGAGACTGAAAGCGCTTGAAGTCTAAAATATCCTTTGCTGGCTGCACTGTGCTGATGGTCCCCAGCAGCTGTATCTGCATTGCTGCTGGTTGCTAGCAAAACTCAAGAGACACAAGCGAGTAGAATTAGGAAATAGAAATTAATTTGTTTATTGTTGCATGCAAGAAAAGGAGGTCTGTGCACGGATGACAGGATGAACGACAGTCCACCAGAAAAGAGCAGTCTCCAGATACTGCTTTATTAATCTTGAATTCCAAACTCATCCTCCGTGGCTGGGATTTGAAGCGGGGGGAGGGGGGGGAAAGGAGTTAAAATGGTGAGGTGTGGGGTGTTTATTTCAGTTTTGGATTTGGTTTCAGTTTCTTTTTAACTAGCATGCTATTTATAGAGAAGTTTTCCCATCCCTTGTTCTGTGGGTGTATCCAAATAGTGTGACTCATCCCAGGGCTTCAGCATGGGCCAGATTTTCACGCGGGGATGAATGGAGGACAGACCAGTACTAGAAATAAATGACAGAAGCTTCACACCATCCCTTCCCTACAGCCAGAGACTTCCCATGCCTTTTTCACCAAAAGCTTTCATGGTGTTCATGCCTGCTAGACAGACAGGTCTAGGTCTGCATGATTAGAAGGACAAGGAGCACTGATATGTCCTCACCAACTTGAGCATGAGCACTGTGATCATCTGAGAAAGGAGAAATACCAGAGAGTGTCGAATAGTGGAGGCGGTTTTCAAATGTGAATTCACAACAGCAGCTACTTATTTTGACTGCTGGGCCTACCAAACTGCTCTGAACAGCCTCCAGCACACCTCCAGAAATCTGAATCTCTGTTTGCTCAGTTTGATCAAGTTCAGATTTCAGGTACATTTAAGAATTGTGTTCTCAAGTTTAAAACTGTATCTGTGTTTAAGGTCTTGGAATAATAGATTAAATAACCATTTTTAAAAATTTCTTCGAGCTTTTATATTGTCTTTAATACTTCAGTAATTATTTAAAATCTCACTGGTCACTTGCAGCAGGTGTGTCTGTGAGATTTTTAGCTGATAACTAGAATTTCAGCAAATTAGAATCTCTGGACTGTTCATCACTGGTTTTGAGCAGATTGAAATGCCATACCAGATTACACAGTTGGGGTAGATACTAATATACCTCTGGATGAAAATGGTTGTTAAATTTGGAACTGGATCCTAATTCCAGTTTCTTCCTCGCTAAGGGTTAGTGCATGCAGTTATAGTGCCTAACTCACTCTGCTGGTGTTTTGATCCATGTGAAGCTTAAGAGAAAGCACGACGTTTTTGGCTTTCAGCCTTTCAGTCAGTATAGTTTACAGCACTGCATGTGTATGAAAATGTCTCCACTTAAACCATCAACAATAAGCACATAAAATTGAGATGTCTTCTAGTGTAGGGTAACCTCATCAGCTTTCACAATCCTTACCCTATTCTCAGAAAATTATGTAAGAAACTGACAACTGATTTTTTTCCTGAAAAAATGAAACCCTCTGAGAAAATGTCCAGTAATTCTATGTGCAATGTGCTGCCTTGTGTTTTACTTGAGCTGTTTCATGAAATATTAACACAGGCTTCTAGTTCTGGCATTTCAGAAACTGTAAGTTGAGAGAGCCAAACCTGCACAGGAATAAACACTGTGTGAGATGTAAATCAGTGGGAATTTACAGCCTTAAACATCAGATCTAAAGTTTACCAAAGTCACTAACTAGCAGTTAAATGACTAATGTTGGCCAGAGTCAACTGAACTTTGATAAGCCTTGAAAAAGAAAGATCCATCTGGTTCTACAATTGGTGGAAACTAATTCTAAACCAGGGAAATATGCTTTGGTGTTCGTAAGAATCTTTGAAAATCAAGCAGGCTGTGAGAATGGAAAAGGCCATACCCACCCAGTAGAGCCCAGGAACCCAGATGCCATTCTGCCAATATATTTCTCTCATATTTTTTTCTTCTTCACCTTTACTCTGTGTTGTTGTATGTTCTGAGAAGTTTTTCGTCTCCTTGATCAGACATGATTCCTACACCCAGTGGTCTGCTTGTGATGTTGCTACATGGCAGGTGGTGGAAAATAATAGAAGTGATAGAGCAAAGAATTAGACCAAAATTAAAAAAAAAAAAACAATGGAAGCAGCCTCTCCACAGCTACAAATCTTTTACCTCTCTTCCACAGTCCAGAATTTTCTGCTTAGAAGTTAAAATGAGGGTGAAAACAATTCCTATTACCTGTGTGAAAAGAATCTATTCTTATGACACAGAACTCTGCAGTCTTAAACACCACTAGAGAGATTTACCAAGAAAATGGATTGCAACATTTGGCCTGTGAAGAAAATTGCCACAGGAGATCAGGAGATTTTTTTGTTATGCAACAACTCTTTGTCAGTAGCTAACATAATTTTTAAAAGCTTTGCTGGCACAACCACAAAGAGTTTTTATTTGGTATGGGAAATACAGTCTGAGAAAGATCAGACTGGATGGTTGCACTGAGTCTTTTTGGTTGTAAAAATCCGGTAAACCAGATGATTCTGTGTGCATCTACAGTTTCAATACACTTGCTTTGCTCCTAAAAATCATTTCAAATTATTCAGTGGAAGTGCAGGATGGGCCCCCACACATACAGTCATTTTTATTCTCATTTTTATTCTCATTGTTTTCAGATGCCAGTATTTATTCACATTTTTTAGTTTGGATTTTTACCTTTATTTTTTCATTTATATTATTTTTTCTCTGTTATATATTGTGTTGAAAACATACCACATTTTACGATATGTAACATGTACCTGTTTTAAGCGATAAAGTGCATCTATTTCTTAATGTTAGATTGTTAAGGTAAATTTAGTGCAAAATCAGTTACGTAGAAAAAGTATCTTAGACATCTGATATATCCTCAAATTTTGCTTATACATGGGTGATTGAATTTTCAATTAATAATCCATCATTTGCTTCTTTTCACCTGATTAATTAAAAAAAAAAAAAAGAAAAAAAATCAAGAAGTAGCTTTGGACCACCTGTGAAGGTTGTTCAGTATATTGGAATACTGTAATTCTCACCACACTTGAGAAGATTAATTCATAACATTAGAAGCAAACAAATAATATCAAATGGATTATTTAATCAAATTATGAGGCTTCTGGTTTTTTCAAGTGCTTGTCGTTTTTGCATACATTTCTGAGGTTTTGTTTCTATCAAAATATACTGCATACTTTAAAAAAAGAAAACTCATTTATTGTAATTGCTAACAAACACTTCTAATATTCAGTGCCTCAGCATTTTCTAGGCAAAAAGACCACTGCTTGTAATCCAACAATTTCTGAATGTAAACATTTATTAACTTCCTATAATACTTTTAAAAATTGCTTTGGAAACTTCATCTAACGCCGTTGCCTAAAATAATTGGCAAGTGACGGTCAGAAAGTTTTTTTTTCTGAAGGTATCCTGTGAAGTCTTTTAGAGTAACCAATTATAGGAAACTATGCGATTGGGGAAAAAATTAATGCTCAGAATTTAGAGGTAAGCCATTTCCATTTCCAGCAGTGATAGTCTCTTGGGGACCTTAGTCATCGAATTGTCATGCACTTGCAGCCTCTTGAATTATCTCATGTAGACTGATGGAACTTGATTATTATTTAGCTCCCCAGCACCAGGCTTTTCAGTGCTGCAGCTTGCCCATTTGTGAGGTGGAATGTAAAAGCAGGCTTTGTAGGGATATAGTCTTCACGTGATGTCCATGGTGCATGATTTCTGTTTCGAAAGCAATTGGAATAGAATTGAATAGCATCACTAGGAAAGACAGAAGTGCTTCAATATATATATTTTTATGTAAGGAGGACACCAACATTCATCTCAGTTCCTTTATTTCAAGCACTTGCCAGAGTGGGATATGACACAGGTAATTCTGCTGGCTGCTGGCCTCTGTTATGGAGAGAGATTCTTCTGCTTTCCTCATCAAACAAGAATGAAATCTGCCTCTGAAGTTCACACAGAGCATCATCTTTGCTTAGTTTTCTCCATATCCCCTATGTAAGTGGACAGAGCATAAGACCTTTCCCTGAATAAGGCAGTTGTGGTAGAGAGCTGACAGAAATGTCTTTTGTAGGCCACATTTTAGGGATTGTCCTGTTCCTCAGTGTTCAAAGAGGAACTGTGAGGAAATGTTTTATCATCAGCACTGTAGTGGGCTAAGCCCTACAGCTACCCATCTTCATCAGAATGCACTTAGACTTATGAATGTTTCTGGAAATGCACCTAAAAGCTCTAACAGAACCTTAAACAGGTGTGAAAGAGTAAGGGCTTGTCAGTGTAGGAACATTTATCATCTCTGTAATGGGAACAGCCCCTTCTAAGCCCAGAATTGCTGGCACTTGTCACTTTGGCTCAGGGTCAGCACTAAAAAGGATCTATGTGACCACTGCTGCTGCTGAGCAGGTGAGAGAATACTCTGGAGCAGTCTTTAGAGGAAATATTTTGGAGACTTTCATTAATGCTTGGAATTTCTGGTCTGATTGATAACTAGAAAAGATGATGGAGAAAGGGTGGATTTCTGTCCAGTTACTGAAGGCAGGGAAGATTTCTATCATTATTATTATTTACTGTTTCTTCTCATTTGAAATGGCAAATTATTTGAATATTTTGATTTGCTAGGGGCAAACTGCCACTTTCAGTCTACCTTAAAAATAATAAATATTAAGTGAATGAAGGGCATGGTTTCCTCAAGGGATTTTAGTATCTCTGCATCCAGACAGTACTGTGGCAGCTCTGCTAAGGCACATGGCTTCCCTGACCTGCTGCGCCCTGAGTGATCTCTGAGTTTCTCACTGCAAACTGTCTCTTTGTAGACAGTGCACTGCAGCTTCAGAAAAGCATCTTTGTGTGGGAAGCCCTGTACGTTTTGGTTCATTCTCATGTCACAGCTACTTCACAGAAGTACCTCTGTTTGCAGCAGTTCTCAGGCAGGAATGGGCTTCCTTGCTGCCTGGCAAGATGTAACAACCCCCCGGGTGCACAAGACAGATGGTGCTGTACAGAGGGAGCGACACAAGGAGTACCCAGGAGGCTTCCAGGGTGCCACTGAGGGCGTTCTGCAATCTCAGGGAGTCCTCCCTCTGCAATCAGGGCTGCAATCAGCAGCAGTGCTTACCCAGAGCAATCAGGGTGTGAGGCTCAGACAGGCATCAGCCCTCCACAAGCAGAAGACAGTCATTACAGAGCAACAGGCCCCACTGCTCCCATACTGTCTTCCACAGAGGCAAGAACAAACACAAACTTAATTGATTCATTTCCCAGGGCAACAGCTCAATCAGTAACTGGTGCTGAGAGGAAGGAAAGAGCTGGGTTTGATATGCAAAGAGCAACAGAAGACGAAAATAAATACTGGCTGTGGGTACAAGGTTTCCAAAGGAAAAACCCCTCGAGAGGTGGTAGAATTAGCTCTCCAGTTTGAGCCTCACAGAACTTTTAATAATTTCTGTGATAGCAAGGATATCATTGGATTCTAAATGCATAAATGAGAAAACAGACTGGGAGATCTCTGTTCTGTTCTTTACTATCACTCTTTTTGACTCTTGATCTATACCTCAAAACCAGAAGTACCTTAATACATTCTTAGCTAACTTTCTGGGGGGACAGGTTTCCTTTCTCTTTCCATCCAGCTCGCAACATTCATTTTATCCCTGATCCTTGAAGCTTTATGTCAGTAGCTTTTATTGGAAAGCAGAAATATATATAAGATGTTTCTAAACAGAGAAAGAGAAATCTGTCCTGTGGGGGAATTATCTTCCTGCAATATTCGAGTAATCCAAAGATACATCTCTGCCAACCCATTTTTCTTTAAATTTGCATACTATATAGAAAAACATTTTTCAGTGTTACTAAAGGAAAATACAGCTAGAAGTCTAGAAAAGCAAATGCCTGAGTACCTTCTTAGGTATTTATAAAATTACTATTATTATTTATTACAGATGCTTTCTCAAAATAGAGCAGGAAAACTGAGAACAAATCATTTGCAAATCATTTGTTTAGGAGTCTAGTACAAAAGAAATTCATGTTGCCCTTAGTATTTTTGCCATGCTATTCTTATACACAATCTTTAAAACAGCATTCCAATTACAGTTAATAGGAAAGTAGTTCCAGATATTAAAATTGAGGTTAAGAACTGAAATTATTACTGAGGATTATGATAATCTGAATGAGAAATTCAGCAACAAGGAAGTTTTTGAGGGAGCCTAATTTCTACTGCACTATTAATTATGCAGATACTTGTTACTTTAACCATGGAAATTAATTACACACACATAACAATAAAAGCATATAAATTTTCCAGTTCCATTTACATAGTTCATCATAGTTCATATTATTCATCATAGTTAGTGTATACATAGCTCATTGTAATAATACATAGCAAGTCGCTCTTTTAAGACTTTATTTGAATTTCAAAGCCTGAAAGTCTAGTGGAAAAGAAGAAACAAGCACCAGTGAAAAAATGGTAGAAAGTCCACCTGTGATGCAAAAATGACACCTTTTTTCACACGTCAGGTCCCTGTAAGCTTTTTACCCCTACCGTCACGGGAAACCAGTTAAGATGTTGGCGTAGAAGAGGGAGACTATGAAAGTTATTAGACTGTCACTATAGTAAGTAAACAGTTTTCCTGTTCAGTTTCAGGGTTATGGGGGTTGATATGCAAGTAGAAACCATCCTGAACCCAGAGCCTTCCTGTGGAAGGATCTATAGCTACCTTCCCCACTGAACTTATGGAGGTTCCTAGTTAAAAGTTGTCTCTTTTATTGAATTTAGTGGAAGCAACTGAGAAAATTAATTGGAGCAAGTGACAGCAAAGCTTTTCCCAGAAACAGCAGTTCAAAAAACTCAATCAGTTTAATTGATGCTCCCCTACAAGTTCGCCAAACTTCTCCTCACATCTCTCCCCTTTTATCCATACTGTGAGTGGGGAGCACAGCCTCTGTAGAAATGCTGCTATTTTTACAGCCATGTGTGAAAATGAGAGCACTGGTGTCCATTTGGTATGATAACAAATAGAACAGAATAAGGAACTTTTTATTTCTGACTGTGCCAGCTCCGGGACTAATTTCCCAAAAGCCAGCAAAGCAGAGAATATGGAGAGATCCTAATGGATCAGTCCTAATGGAACTAATGGGGAAAAAAAATATTAGCACATTCATTCACGTGCTTGCTAGTGTGGGATGAGAATTGTGTAAACTAAAAAAATCTGCATTCTGTAGCTCAAAATCCACAAAGTTCATCAGAATAACTGATATGTGCATATGAGATCATTGCTTCCTTTGTTTTATTTTGTTCTAGCACCACCATACCAGAAAATGGGTGGGATAGAGGTAAAATGGTAGCTATGAAAGTAACTGAAGCTGGCACAGTGCTGGCCACTGTTTCAGGTCCTTAGTACTGTGCAATGGCTTGTGGATACAGAAGGGAAATAAGTGAAAAATAAATATGAGGTGCCAACAAATGCTTCCATTTGCATAAATACAGCTGTGCTCGATGCTGGTTTTTCTGTAGCTGTTATTGGAAGTCAGTGGGAGGCAATCATTACAAGCATCTGTAAAGCTAGCTGTTAATTGAAATCCAAATTTAACTCAAGAAGAAAAAGAAAAACTCAAAATAGGTCTATGAAAGAGATGAAATGTCATGGGAGTTATCTAAGTCGTGCAACTTTCGGTAAATATATGACACGTGTAAGGCAATCTGAGGACTATTTAAAAATATGCACAAATGGCAGCCACTGGATTGTGTCTTCTGAGTTGTGTTCCATTTGAGGTGCACTGTAATGCAGATGTGATTGCTGAGGGCAGTCTGTGCCTTAGTTTCTTAAGGTTTGCTTGTACTGAAGGGTTCCTATCAGATTGCTTGTGTCAACTTAATTATCTAGTGAATTACAAGGTGAGAAAAATATGAATTTTCCACAGCACTGAGACCCTAAAGTAAATTGAATCCTATATTTAAATCTCAATTAAAATCAATAACTCTTAGGGATCCAGGGAATTTAAAAATGTTACTCATGATAATCAATGTGATTAACAAAGACTGACATGAGAAGCTTAAAAAGAAAAAAACAAAGCTTGCTATGTTTATTATCTAGGTCTCAATCTGTGTTTTCACGTCCAAATTTATGAACCTCTAGTGCTCAAATTAACAGTAAAAGTGTGTGTGCGGAAATATAGATATCGCAGACATTTTATCCAATACCCAGTCTCTGGCACTCTAATATTTATAATTTTAATCTTAATTCTTCAAAAGAACATTTAGAACTTCACACATTTACACTCCTGTATGAAGAAAGATCACCAGTCTTGGCAGATACTCAGAGCAGAAACTGCTTTTCCCTGCTCCTAAAAAATGTACTGTAGAGTAACAACCAAGTGAGTTTTGCAAGCATTTTGAGCTATGCTTTTAAAGTATTTAAGTCGTAGTACATAGTCCTGTCTGTATTCTGCTTTATCAGCTGAGCTCACACAAACCTTTGAGTGTCTACCCAATTTCTCTTCAAAAAGAAATAATAGAACACTCAAGTTCATACTCCCATCTTCAAAAGTTATTTTTTCTCTATTTACCTACACAAGTCATGTCTCTGAAAAAGGAAAAATTAGGTCTTTTTATGAGCTACCCGTGGTGTTTCATTGTCCAACCCATCTTCATCACCTTTCTCATAACAGACCTTAGGTAACTTTGAAGCACTGAAATGCAGAGAAGTCTATTTTCTTTTCAAACAAAAGAGTGAGACATATTTGATACATGGATATGAGAAACAACCATCAGACTCTGATTTCAGAAAGTAATGCCAGTAACCAAAGCTCTGCTTGAAACAGTGTTCAGATATGTCAAGAACTGTAAAATATAGGAGCCCACTTGCCACTTTAACACAGGAAGGGAAAGAATTACCATTCATTTGTTTTAGTTTTATTTGTGTTTTCTGAAAGAGAAAAGTGAGTTTGGTCATTTACTCTCTGGTGCGAAATCCTGCACTCTTTGTGGCAAAGAAAGGCAGAGGTCAAATAGCTGTATTTATCCTGTGTGCACTGAATGAGCTAAATCATTTTGAAATTTGAGAAATCTGAAATTCTGACAAGCATGGAATTTGCCTACAGTGCATGTTCACATGCTTATCAAACTAGTAATTGTCAAAACAAAATCCTAGCAAAATGACTGAACATGTGAATTGACCAACCTACACAAAAGTCAATATTTTATTACCACTGCAACAGAAACTTTAAAGCTATTCCAAAATTGTATTCTTCAATCTAGTCTGCAATGCAGGGGAAAAAAACAATAAAAAACCAAAATACAGGAAAAAAAAAAACAAACCCTGAAGCATGTGATTAAGTCCATCTTTACTCAAGAAAGATGTGAAGTACTTGTTTCAATTTAGACACAGTATTAGCCTGAAGGAAGTCAATAAAACTGTTCACATAAGCAGCTGAAGAATGTGAACAAGAAGCCCAGTCTTGTCTTATAACGGTAAACAATATATTTGTCATCTACACAGCAATCATTATTTTAATATGTTTAATTTAAAAATATATTATGCTTGCCTTCTGACACTAAAACAGCTGTACAATAAATCCAGCAGCTCTCAAGCGAATTTGTATTTTCAGGGTAACTGTAGGTTTGACGGATAAAATACTGAAGCTGAGACGTTAAAAATAAGCTTTTTTGTATTAGTCAAAAAAAAAGTCGTTTGAGATCACATGAGCATGCTTGAGAGTCGCTGCCTTACAGAGTGGCTTCCTTACATGCCTCTTACAAATTCAAATCATAAGTTCTTAATATGCAATTTTTTGGAGTGGGGTGCTAGCAAAGGTGTATTTAAAATTTAGAACAGAAAAATTTAGAACATAATAAGCATCTCAAAACCTAAACTTTTGCAATGTTAGGATAATTTTATAACTCTGAAGAAAGGAAAAAAAATAAGAACTGGTAGAAACTCTCCTCCTTCGGTTACATATCTCAAGTATTGTAGCATCTAAACCATATGGCAACATCATATTGCATGAGTACATAGCGCATGGTCTCACACCTGTCTGTTTGTGAAGATTATTAATATTCATATGGACCCTATCCAACCTTCTGAGTACATTATTCTCCAAAAAGTTGCTGTTGAGCCAGGAAAGCTGTAGGTGCTACTCCCTTACTTTGCTTTTCTTCTAAAACAGACCAACCTCTTAAAGCACATTAAGAGCAGTAAAGAGAGCAACTTTCACAAGCATGTTCTTCTTTTTGAAGCACTTAGACAGGATTGGTTTTTTATACACATACATATGCAGAAAATATTCTCCTACATAAATTCCAGTGTCTAAAGGTCATATAAAAGTGTATGGTCTAAATATTCCACCAGGTTTCTTTCTATTGGGGCTGATAAGGTATGAGTGTTTTCAAGAGTAGAACCTGACATTCTACTTTCAGCACCTTTTCATTTGTGTGAATTCAACACAAACATAGCAGGAATCCAGAAAGTTTTGTCTCCGATTTTTTTTTTTAATTTCTCAGTTTGGTAATTGAAGATCCTGTCCCTAAAATATTATTTTGTTGCTACTGCTCCTGTACTTCAGAGAAATAATTTTTGAAAATCGCTTGTGACCTCTTCAAAATCATTTAAGGCTGCAAAAGAAGCCTCTCTCCATGTTAAAAAAAATGCTACCATTTTGCATGATCTGAATTGAATTTTGGCAATATGATCAGGTTGCTAATAATTGCTTTTCTGTTTCAGGAAAGCGTAGATTTGGGTGAGATCATGTTTTCCCTTTGTTATTTGCCTACTGCTGGGAGAATGACGTTGACAGTCATCAAATGTCGGAATCTCAAAGCAATGGATATAACTGGTGCATCAGGTGAATCTGCTGTTTTTCAACAAGGCGGAATCTATTCAGACACAGGATGAATAAGAACTCCTTGGGTTTTGTGTGTCTAACATGGCTGTGGGGTGGAAGTAGCAGGAGAATGGATACAGACCCTCTTTCGATGGACTGCCTATCTTTGGCCTGGCAGCCGATGTGTCTGTTCAGAATGCCCATACCTTTCCTTTGCATTTACAGCACGATAAAAGCAGTGTTTGCCAGGATCATTCAAATCTTAGCAATTTTTTACCTTAGCAATATAACATTCCTACCACAAATACTGTTCTCACGCTACACATCTGAATGGGTTTTAGTCCTAATGCATAAACTGATTATCTGTTACTCAGATCCGTACGTCAAAGTGTCGCTGATGTGCGAGGGACGGAGACTGAAGAAGCGGAAAACGACCACGAAGAAGAACACGCTGAATCCTGTTTATAACGAGGCCATCATCTTTGATATCCCTCCGGAGAACGTGGACCAGGTCAGCCTCTCCATTGCAGTGATGGATTACGACCGGTAAGCACAGTTCGCTTTCTGACCATTGAGACAATTCCTGATCATTGCTAGTGAGTGCTTTCTGCCTTCTTGAGCTTACAAGCCGCTTCAGTGTCACAAAAGATAAAGCCCTGGGGCCTTTTCCTGCCAAGGTTTAAAGCTTACACACCTTTTAGAGCACATGGCAATTTATCTGCGTCATAAATAACTGGGATGAGGAAGAAGTATGGCTCAATCTTCTTTCAGGCCACTAGCCTTGGCATACATTCCTGTCCATATCTGGTGTCTGGACTATGTAAAGCGTTATAAATCAGGTATGTTTTCCAGCTTAAGAAAGTCCCTCACACCTCTAATTTCTATTTACATAGCAGGCATTTGAAACTAAAGAAAATTTAAATTATTAAAAAGTAATTAGATGCTAATTACGCCATTGAATTAAGTCATCATTAATCCATTGGTTGATTCAGCAAAATAACCTTTCAGTATGTAACCTTCGATATGCAACCTTTGGATTCAGCCCTCACTGATAAGGTGTCTAAGCCCCAATTATCTATGGCTTCCCTGAGAACTGACAGGAAGAGAGTCTGCTTAGAGTGGCTCAGGTTGGACTGCAGGTTGAACAAGACAGTGACTGACAGAATTCTGCCTGAGCCAAGTCTGCCTCATTCAAGTGCTTTTAGTAATGAGCTCTTGAGATTGCAGGGCAAATAAACAGTGAAAGTTCAATTTAGTAACATCGTCCTTAGATTGTTTTCCCTTGCCATCAGATTTCTGGTTGTTCTCCAAGTTCTGCCAGGAAGACTTTCTCAGTCAGATGTGAAAGTGGCACCACGGTGCCCTTGGCAGGGAAGGAGGACAGCAACTTGCACACTTTCAGTCCTCCTCAGCTCCTCCTTTCTCAGCACTTGCTAAGGGAAAATTGGAAAGCATTATTCTAAGGTACACAGAGTCAAGGTACAGAAAATTACTTTCTGGGGTCCCTCAACAAGTTTATGGCACTGCGGGGAGCATTAAGTATTAAGGTACAACCTATTACAGCTATGACTCTTTCCTTTCATGTTTTTGACTGAACTTGCAAAGATCACAACAGCTAGAGCTGAGAAATAGTTTATTAAATGATGTCTGAAGGATTTGCAGCAGGAAATGTATTCCCCACCATTGTCCTTCACCTTCCTCTCCCACAAAATTCACACGTTTTCCTTCAGATAACTTTGTGTATTATGATCCTTTTCTGTCCTTGTGTCTTTTGGGTTGTAACCTTTTAATGGCAAGGGTTATGTTCTCATTGTTATTTTTATAGCTGCTAGAAGCACTCTGGTAGTGGCTGGAGGTTTTTGATGTTATCATTACAGAATTTAATATTACTATTCTACCATTAAAACTAATATCTGTAATAAATGATGTGAAAACTTTGGTCATGTGTTCTGTACCACACTAAACCAGTAAACAGGATTGTATATTAGATGTTATTAAAACAATTTTTTATTAAAAATAAATTCTGTCTCTCTACAATCCTCAGAGTAGGGCACAATGAGGTCATTGGAGTATGTCGGACAGGAATCGATGCCGAAGGGCTTGGAAGAGATCACTGGAATGAAATGTTGGCTTACCCACGTAAACCAATAACTCACTGGCATCCTCTAGTAGAGGTAAGAAGTAGCAGAATTTTCTCCTTGATATTGAATGTTTTTGTTCCTCACATTTATGGGCTCCTGAGAATCAGGAAAATCAGTGCAGCACCTAGAGATCAGGTACAAGATCATTAGCACAACCTAAATCTAGTTGCATGGGTTTATCAAAAGGACCTTTTCAACCAGCTTCCATGATGCTCTGACAGCATTGTAAGATTAGATTTAGACATTTAAAATTTCCAGATATTATGATAAAGAGCTTACAGCTACTTAGAAGAGATCATTTGCAAAAATTTCAAAAGCAATCATTTCCTATTCAAAAATCTTCAGCACAAACTGCTGTTGCTAAAACATTAATCTGGAACTGGACTGCAAATTAGGCTAAATTGTGGCAACATACCAGCAGCTCCCTCCAGAGTTATTCAACAGATGCTTACTGAAAGCTAGTTCAAATTTCGGGGTGATTATACCTACAAGTCCCTGGGGTTGGACTCCCTCTTCGATCTGCTGTGGCCACACATTGTTCTGTACACAAAACACTCACAGCTTTTAACTCAGAAAGATACATATTGAAGCTCTAGGATGCAGCAGGAACACGGAGGTGCTGCTTAGTCCATCACAAAAGCAATTTCTGTAGAAAAATGAGTTGCTGCCTGAGGCATCACGGGCCATTTGATTTCCCTTCTCTGGAGCACATGGCTGCACAACATGTCCTGTGACAAGTAGCAAAAGCGTAATATCAAGGCTTCAGTAAAACACCAAGAAGAGTGTGGGAGCAAGGAAACTGAGTCAAGGCAGCAGAGAAGTGTCTTTTAGAGGTTCATGGCTCTGTCTGGTTTATGTAAGTTTGGTGACAGAGGTACCACCACTCTTGGTGAAATAAGCCCAGTCCTGTGAAACGAGTCAGAGGCATTTTTAGAAGGTCACTTAAGAAATTTTCTTTCCATTATTAGTGGAGACTGCTGGAGACTTTGATGACAGAGACTTTGATCCACAGACTAGAAAGGGTCTAGAAGTGTATTCTCTTTTGAGAGAGTCTCTCATCCTCTGAAAAGAGCATGATGCATAGCCAGGCATGATGACATTTGTAAAAATAACACTTTTCTTGCAGCTACCTGGCCGAGCAACCAGTTTTGATAGCCAGGGGTCCTGTTCCTCACCCAAACCACCGCTTACGCCCTAGGGAGCCAGAGTGGATTCATCGTGGTCAGTGTCCAAAGCTCCCTCGTAGCTCACATCTACATAAACAGAAGGTTCGGCTTCCGCAGATGAACTGTTTCCATATTTTTTTATCAAAATACATTTTTCCTATTCCAAGTCTTATATGGCAGTTTATATTAATTTGTTAATGTATGAATGAAGTTGACTCGAGTCAAACACAACCCGGCCTTGTGCAAATTCATTTACCTGTTTTATCTCTGGCATATATCCAGTGTCATATTCAAGCAGTGTTTTGATGGGACCTGTATCTTTTCATAGGCAAAGAAATCAGACAAAAAGATCCCTTAATCAATTCAAAACTACTGCAGCTTTTAACACCTAATTCTTTTGAGGGAGGGAAAATAGTCATATACAGCTCATGTAGTAAATTTCTTCTAAATTGCACTAAATCCTCTATGACTTTGCAAGATAGCACTTAAAACTGAATGTTGCATGAAAAAAACCAACTGTTGTCATGTTTTGAGTATCTGGAAAATCAGTTCATTCCTTGGGCAGGGAGGAAGGGCTGATTTAAAGTCCTCTGAAGGCAATGAGACAGATCTACTGACTTCAATGGGTTTTAGTCCAGCCCTTATGGAACAGGTATGAGAACTGGAGCTATGCAGTTATAACCTCCCAGCACTCATGATGACAGCTGCGTCTCTACACAAGTCAAACTGCAGAGGAGAGAATGCTCAAAAGTAAAGGAATTTATTTAATGTGGTTTATCTCTTCAGAAAATTGACCAAATACTGCAGTTACCCGCAACATTTTTGTGATTCTTGATTTAATGTGACAGATTTCTCTGAAGTTATTTTGACTGAGTGCACAGCACACATGGAATTTAGTTTCTGGTTGCTGGCTGGATGCCTCTAGACATATATGCTAAATATGAATTTGAGATGTGTTTTCTGTCAGTACATGGAGAAAGAAATTGAAATGTGACTATTTTACAAGCAAGTTAAGTCATCTATTAGGATATGCAGTGACAGCAAATGAAAAAATCTATTGGCTGTAGTCAGATGCTTTAAAAACTAGAAGAGAACTACATATTATTTTGTGGATTTATCTCTAAACACTGCAGTTTACCTCAATCAGATAAATCAGATAGTTACTTTCTTTTTGCCTTTTTTCTTTTTCTTTCTTTCTGTGAAGAGTATAGAAAAGACTGCATGACTGGGTCTGAGGTATTGAAAGCTGGACTGTAATTAGAAAAAAGTTGGGGTGGCGGCACTTTTTGTATCTTTGCAATGTATATAAAGAAAACTGAGGAGACAGTGTTTTCCAAAATGGCATTTTTACAGAAGTGTCATGCAGGAGAAAAATGCTGGTGGAAGACTGATTTAGGATAATGAAAGAAATTTTGAGAATTAATCTAGATATGAAGGGAAAAGGTCATTTTAGCAAACTTCTGAAGAACCATTTTGGGCTGGTTTAGCCTGGTTGACACAGAATATGTTCCTGAAGATCCCGTCCCTCCATGCCACTGACTAATCTTTAAAACTGTCAAACATGCTGTGTCGTAACTGCTCTGGGAAAGTTAGCAGGGCTGGTCTTAACATTACAGGTGTATCTAAGTCAAAAAAGGAGGCAGATTTTATACCTTGCCTCCTGTGCCTATGAACACAGCAAGCAAGGAAATAAACACAAAAATCAATCTTTCAGACAGTCTCTACAAAAAAAAAAAAAAAAAAAAAAAAAAAAACAAAAAAAAAA
>WEIT01038138.1:60500-74177 GCA_013389985.1 Dryoscopus gambensis
CTCCAGCCCAAGTTTTTAAGTGTCTGTTTCAGGTTGTTATTCATGGCCTCTAGGCAGAAATGGTTTCTCCAAGAGAGGATTGGTAATGCTGAACACTGATCCTCCTTGCTTAAGATTGTATTTTCATCACCATAAATACAGAGCAGCCTTGCAGAATTTCATTCCTCCATTTGCTCTGGATGAGTAATTTTTTTAATAGGAGAACAAACTCTCCTCTGTGAGGTTTTTTCACCTCCCATCATTATTATCCTAACAAAATTCTGTGGCCTAGATCATTTTCAACATGCTTCTGCAAGGCTGATATAGAAACATATATATATGTATATATATGTGGAGATTGAAAAACTATTTTATGTATACATTTATCTTAGTATAAATTCTATCAGCAGTGGCCTTTGTGGCCTAGAAAATACTTTTTGTAATGTGGTACTGTAACAGTTAACTAAATATTCTTTGCACTTTTTTGCACCTAATATCCAAAAAGCGAACAAATTCACGATCAAATGTAGCATAAGTGTTCAGCAATGAGCAACGTATTTTTACCTATTTTATTGTTCTCTATGAGTATCCTGTATGTTTCATCATAGGTGGTAAGGTATTTCAAGATTCATTTTCTTAAATTTTAATTGTTGTCAGATACCAAAGGCTCAGTTTATGCCCCCTTTGTTGTGTTATTTTTGGTATTGCTAATAACAGTAGTGAATGACTTCTGTGTCTAAACTTGATGGATGGGTGCTCTGCATCTTGGAGAAATCAGGCTGCAAATTCATCAGGACAATCTAACTTCAAAAATGATCCCCTAAGTAATTATATTTATTCCCTTAGCAGTGATTAATAGAATTAGTGACAAGGATATTTTTTCCCCATTGTTTCCTTAGCTATCTCAAAAGACAGGATATGTACTTAGTATATAACCCATCCATTGGCTTTAGAGTCTGGTTTACAAGTTACTCACAGTGACATCACAGAAGCACCAAGGAAGAGCTTAGCACAGTTTAAGTCAAGGAATATGTTGCTCAATGTATATCTTTATTAAGGAATTTTAAATATTTTAATTTGGAGAAATTGCAAGTTCCCTGCTCCCATCCTGATTTTTTTTTTCTGCTTATCCACATTTCTCCTATATCTCATGCATTAGCCTAATTGGGAAAAATCAAATGTGGCAAAAGGCTGGTGTAAATATACTGTAGTACTTTTACAACAGTTAGAAAAGCTTCCTTTCCTAAAGGCCTGAGTTATTTTTCTTGAAGCAGTTTACTGGAAACAGCACCAGTACTTAATAAGAATTGTATTTTGCACAGCCTAGCTTTTTTTATACTTTCCCACTGCACAGGTGAGCACAAGCTCAAGGAGATGTGCACTCCATGGCCTCAGCTTTGGATCACAGAACTGTACAGTTGTGCTGACATGGCCCTTCTCCTCGCCCTCCCAGCGAGCAAGCAGCTCTTTCCCCACCATCTTTGGTCTATGCTGGGCTTAGGAATACGTATATTGGTCAGAGATAAAGAGGCCAGGAACCTCCCCTGCAAAATTTTCTCTTCAATAAATTGAATTCTTTTGACTTCTTATGTTTCTGTAAAAAAACTATACATTTTTCCTAAAGAATCACCACCACATTCAATATTTTTGAAGAAACTATTGAGCTAACAATAACTGTTTTCATTAGATAGATTTTTTTCAAGGGGAAAAGCAATTACTTACCGAATTTCTTTCTGTGGATGCATTTTTGGAGCAATATTAAGAAAAATTTTAGTTAAAAGACTCATTTGATCCATCCTTTTCTCCTCTTTCTCAGCTTTTTAATTGGAGTCAATGTAATCCTTTTAAAAATTTTTAGCATGATGAAGTACAACATATACATGACAGTCTAGTTCCAAGGTTATTTTGCTATCTCTTTTTTATAAACTTTTATATGTACTAACTTTTTATTATACTCCATTAATTTAACAGGCTTTATACGTCTGAAATCATTTGACTGTATTTTTTGAGTGAGCAATCATTTAAAAGAAGGGTATTTCAGAACTCAGTAATAGAGTTCTTCTTCTGCTGAAAATGTAAAATTTTTCAGAGATCCCTACGTGTGCCTGCAAAATTTGAAAATCACCTTATTCGAGCATGCAAAAACCCAGGTTTGCACATACAAGTACTTGCACTCCCTGGATGTACAATCAGTATTATTTAGCACTGCTGTTACCACAGAACACCCACACTCATCAGAAACACGTTTCAGTTTTTGATAAACACTTGAAAAATCTGTACTGAGTGACAGTTCCTTGACCTGAAAAGTTTCTATGACATTATTTCTGCAATGAACATGCTTGATAATTAGGTAGGTGTTAAAATATGACATATGTGTTATATATATGTGAGGTGACTTTTGGACAAAGCTCATGTAGTATGCATCAGACCATCCAAAATACGGATAAAGTATAACCAGAAAGTATATATATATGGTATAAAGTATATACCAGAAATACAAATGCATGATTGGATGGGACATTTTCTCTCTCATTCGCACCACAGCAGAGACTCAGTTTAACTCGAGACTCACTTTCATTTAGCTTCTGAGGCTTGCCAGTCCAAACTGAGCTCTCTGAAAACATGGCACAGAGCAGACCACAGAGCTAGGAAAGACCAAGCAAAATGTGGCAGCAGATACAAAGCTGTTGGATGCAACTGCAAGTGCTCTGAAACCTTCCTCCTGAAACTGATAATAATTATGATAGTTTTATCACTTGTCCTTTCCTTCTCTGCTGTAAAACAGGACAAAAGAAGCAGTTCCTGAGAAAGCATCAGAATTAGGCATAGGAGTTAATTGAGGTGCTGATCACAGCCATTTGCCTTTCCCAAGGCAAGTAATACCTTAACTTCAAAAAGCGTCTTTTGTTTATTCATCCAGATTAATATCTCCTGCACAGTTTCCCTTTTCCTTAACCCTGGAAACTGACAGATTTTTAACAGCATGCAGGAAACCAACAGCTAGAAATCTAAGAGAAAGTGAGGCTGCAGGTGGGATTTAAATGTCACAGAGGAATCTGGTCAGGAGAATGGAACTAACACCTTCAGTCTTGTGCTGAGTCCTAAGGGACTCTTGATGATAGCAGGTGCTCAGGGCTGTGATTTTATGTTTTATCTGATAGTACCTCTGCAATGTTGCTGTTGCTGGGAAACCTCTTTACAGGCTCAGAGAGGAGAACGCCTCTGGTGTTGCCATGTGAATTTTTTTCCACCCAAGTGCAGACCATGACTCTTGTGTCACATGGGGCTCAGTCCTCTGGAAGGGCAGAAAGCATGTTAAATTTGTGGGACAGGAAAAATCAATTTGGCACTCTGCCACCATGAGGACTATTCACTTTGTTGGTACTAAGGACAAGTTTTTGTGCCCTGCTGATCCAAGGTAGAACAGTTCTTACAGCCCCCTGTGGCTAAGCCTGTGTTGCTGAACCATGTCGATGCTATTGAAAATCCTCAGTATCAACACTGTCAAAATATAACTGATACGTATAAATACAAGTTATACAGGTTGCCAGAATACCAAAGCTCCCTCCTGTGGAAAAGAAGTGATGACTCCCTGAAATATAAATCAAGGCAATGTGTTCTGAAAGTTGTATCTGCAGGAAGTCACAGAGCTGCTGTGATGAAAGTGGAGCTGCTCTGTAATAATTTATGAATACAATATGTTGAGTTGACTACTGGTCCTGAATTAGGTGAGCTCAATAAGTCTACTTTAGGGAAAAACAGGCAGAAAATGTTTGACAGGGGAGTGTCTCTCAGGAGCAGGTGAGTTTTATAAAATGTTAATGTCCATCTTGGTGGCCTGGGAGAGTCTGCTGATGCTATAGCCAGTCTGAAAAATGCACCTCATCTAAAATGGTGAAATCCCAAGCAGGCATAGGAAAAAAAGGCACAGGAAAGATCAAGAGATCTGATTCAGAGCAGACAAGATTTATGTCTGAGCAGGCTGGGGATGCAAGCTGGTACTGTAGTTTACAGAGAAAATAGGCTTGGTTGTGCTCCCATTAATGGATGGGAAAGCTTGGGGCAGGACAAATATGCATATAGACTGTTATTTTCAATCCCATTTATTTGAAATATTTAAATTTACATCTTTAAGATTAAATATTTAAATACCATTCTATTTTTAATGAAGTGGAGTACTCACAGACTCCCTAAAAGAAAAGTTGCAAATCCATTCAGACTGCCTGGGTTGACACAGTTACGACAGACATGGTGTCCCAAAGCCCAGCAAAAATTAATGAAATGTGAAATCCTGCCTCTCCCCTGGAGAAGTGAAGTCAGAGAGCCTGATACAAAAAGAGACCTGAAGACAGACCAAGGAAAGGATGAGGGCACAGCTATTTCATCACAGCTTTGGGGTTCACAAAGTCATTGATCAGACAAGAGTGCCAGAAACATGTTTTAAGTCAGCAACATACCTTTCATACAATTTTCCTCTCCCTCAAAATACAAGCATATAAGTGTTTTTGAGAGATTGCTTTTAAACACTTTGGAATATTTTCATACCTTAAAAGTTCAGACTCCTGAAGTAAGGTAAATTTATCCATGCATCCACCCATGAGGAAAATAAAATAAAATTTTTAAAAGAGAGGGGAATAAAAACTTTCTGTACAATAAATAAAGCTCTAGAACATGCTTAAAATTGCTTCCCTGTGTAGAATAATGGTACAGATATAAGACCTGATATCCTGGGACGTCTTAGGTTAGAAAGGAAAGACTGTGTTTCTGATTATAATGCAATATTTTCCTGCAGGTGTGGAATTCCTAGTTCCCTGACCCTGAGTAATTTCAAATATCAGAAATGTTCCAACAAATGCTTGTCAACATCACAGACAGGAATTTTAGGCGCTTAAGATTAGCACTGGCAAAAAAGAATCTGTTTTTTAGGACACTTTCTAGGTTAATTTCAGGAGAAATTGTAGGCTGTTGGATGTTTTTGTGAAGCAGATACATTCCCATAAAAACAGTCTGCAAAGGAGAGAGATAAAGGGTCGAGTTGCTTTTTTCAGTATGCTACCAGTTGAGACTGATAATAGGATCAGAAGTGAAGAGGACTGAACAAGAAGATGTTTAAAATCTCTTGTGACATCTGAGCCATGAACAGGAAACAAGAGAGGAGGGGAAAAGCCTATAGAGTATGAAAAGAGCCCTCTAGAAAAAATAAAAAGAAACAAAACAAAAAACCTGTTTAAAAGAAAAGTGGAAAATACAAAAAGGGGTTGAATAGTCTTTTCAACTGAGAAAAATATATGTGTAACAAATACTTCCAAACAGAAAAGGATTTTTGATGTGATTCCCCTACCTCATATCTTGTATGGCCATTGGCGAGCTTACAAGGGAGCCAATTTCAGAACCTGAGCCTGTTCTCAAAATAAGAACAACCCTATGCCCCACAGATCTTTCTGTCGGAGAATTCACAGTGCAAAGAGCACTGGTGGTTGCTCATGGCACATCCTTCCCCCGGGTCTTTTTCTTGCTGCACAATTGAGGCAAAAAAAGGACATTTCCCACACGTATTCAGACACATTCCTCTCTCTAGGTGCTATAATGGCCTCCTATTTATTTGCACCTGACATAGGTTGGAAAATCTCCAACAGGTGAAAAAACGTTTTTATATAATGTCACCCCCTCACATTATCAAAACTTCTGACAAAGAGTGCTTGAATCACCAGTGGGGAACACCTCTGGAATTGCTGCTGTGGTACACAAGATACTGGTTTTGTTTTCAAGTCAAGCCTCAACTAACACCACACAATGGTGGACAAGTTGCTGAGCTGCTGCAGGTGCTAATTCTCTGATGAGTCAAAAATCTGAAGTCATAATTATGGTGTATTTCTCACTTAATATCCCACAGGTATTTGTGTACGAATAGGGTCCTGGAACTGAGGTTTCAGCCAAATCCCGTCACCTCCTGTTCTTCCTATTCATGGAGGTACAGCTGAATAATGAAGTCTTATTCCTTTGTCCTAAATTGTCACATAGTAGTGGGTGTACTGTAAATGTTTCACCCTGGGAGTGGCTGCCTCTTATTAAAAATCAGAGTGATCAATAGAGGACCATTACTTCCCTCACCACAGTTTTCTGAGGCTTAATTGTGTAATAATAGTTATGAGGGAAATGACTGCATAGCTGAACAAGACAGAGAATTGCCAGCTGTAATTATTTTTGTCAAATGGGTATGTGTGGATGGGTGTATCTTTCTTCTCCATGTAAATGGGGGTTTGGCTAGCACAGAAAATGAAAAGGAGATTTTGTGGACTCTCCAAAGAGCACTTCACACTCTTACATTTATTCCTTTCAAGCTTTATGTATTATAAATGTTTAATTATCTTAATTATAGCACAAGAACCTGATTCATTTGTTTAAACCTACAACCTTTTCTTAGTCCACAAAGGTAACTTTTGGCTAGGGAATCAAAATCACTAATGAGAAAGTATAGCTTTATTTTAGCCAGCAACCGAAATCTGCACAGCTGGGCCTTTTCTGTATTCCTCTGAAAGGGAGCCTGGCACTATTGCACTTTAGCTGCTTGCCAGTAGCAGACAAACAATTGCAGGTCATAGCCAGGTTTCAGAGAAGCTCTGAGGATTAACCCCTAAAATCCTGGCTCTGATTCTGCCTGCCCTCCAGGCACAGGGCAGTCTATGAAGTCGAAGAGCAGTCCTACCCAAAGAGGGTTGATGATGAGCAATCCGTGCTGAGAAAAGAGATTTCATTCAAATTATATCAACATGGCTTTTATATTTTTATTTGCCTTTTTTCATGTACTGTTGTTAAAAATTGACCTTTTCTTAAGACAGAACTTTATAATTTCATCTCTAATAGGGCAAAAAATGGTAGTAAAGTACCAATCTACTCATGCACTGAAAATAATATTGATGCAAAAAAAAAAAGTAAAAAAGCCGTTCAGCAAAAAATATCTGTGCCAGCAAAATATAAAGATGCTGGCAAAAGACATTTTGCTTTTTATGTGACTTTTTCTAACTAGAATTAGAATATTCTATGTCCCTTTTTGGGCTATCTCAAGAAAAACACAAAAGGGTAAATGTATCTAGTGTAGATTTAATAGTTATTTGAATCATATAGCACAATAAAAGCGATTTAATTCAGCCTCTTAAGGTGTAGTATTAACAATACACATTTATTTATATATTAAATTTACTCATCACTCTATTTCAAATAGACAAGAATTCTAGGATGCTTTCAAAAGAAGCTTTCTTTTAGGCTAATCACTTGCTCTTTACACGCCAATTGTTCTTGTATTAATTAAAATGAAAATATTTCCTTAATAACATGACAATAGACCATTAAATGTATCCAGCAAAATCACTCTGTAGGTCTCTTTAATATGTGATTTCCTCTCAAAGCACAGCACTATGTACTTGGCCAGCCCGGCGCTGAGGTCCAGCAGGACCGCTGCCATCGATTTCAGTTCTCTCTGCGTCAGGTTGCACGTGATGACGTGTCACGGCATCTCATGAAATGAGCCCAGTCTCAAGGCAAGCAGAATGATTTCTCTTACTTCCACCATGGATTTTTGTCATTTTCTGACAACTCAGACTGTATTAGAAGTCTTCAGTGCATTTCTAGGGTATGAGCTATTATTGCAAATGCCGATTTTACTAATACTGGTGGGAAAGATGAGCCTCAGCTGCCTGACTTGGTAAATAAAAATGTCTCGTCTATGTAGTCAGACATGGAGGTGATGTATTTTTGCACCATTTTAATGGTGGCCAGCAGGTTTCCACAAAATGCCATTTTGTTTTGAAGCTCAGAGGGTGTGTGTACAGACTAAACCTTTCATATGGAACTTTTAGATAGTCCTGTCGCACATGAGATATAAAGCAATTCTTTTCAGTCTATATTTCTATGGGAAAAATATGGAAAAAAAATTAATTTTGTTAAATAAATAGAAAACTATTTCTCGATAGAAGGAAAAGGTATAGATATATATATTTAGTATTGTTCCTTGTTTCTCTTTCTTCCAAGTGTAGGTCTAAATTCTTTCTATTCTTCTCTATTTAGGTTTCTGTAGGATATGTTGGACTTAAAAGCACATGTCTAAGGATGGGATATGAGTAGCTTTCTATCCTAGAAGTAGGTACTGCAGACGTCCTGATTTGGAGAGGCACTTCTGACTTGTGCTTTCTCCACTTTCTGGGGGAGATCATGAGGGTGTTTGTTCAGCAAACCATGTGAAATATTTTTTAACTCCCACCTGTTAATCTCATGCTCCCTCCATGTCAGTACAGCCCTGCTGGCCGGGATGGGAGCGGGCAAAGCCAGATGGCATCCCCTCCTTGCCCAGCTCTGCCCAGTCCCCACCACCTGAGGCAGCAGGACTGCAGCACTGGTTCCTCTGAGCCGGCTGGATGCTCCTTCAGCCACCACAAGGGGAGTCCCAAAAGCTTCTCCTTCCTTTCCACGAGCTTGTAGTCCACGCTGCATTCGAGCTGACTGACTTCAGTGCAATCCTCATGAAAACTGAAGCAGGGGGAGGAGAACAGAAATTAGCCACATCTTTGCTTCAGCACAGAACATCATGTGTTCCTAGTATATGCTTGTTTGTGGGGAAGGCATTCTCCAGAGTGTATGCTTCAAAAGGTAGGAAGTTAAAATGGAGTTCCTGGCCATAGGAAACATTGACAGCTAAAAAAACCCACTCAATATTTAAACACTTAGTATCTTGAAACCTTAAAAGAAAGCAGCCATCACAATTCCTGTCAGTATAAGCATCTTTGCTGTGACAATGAGGGTTCTGGATTAGGCCCTAACTGGCCCAAACTCTAACAGAACTCCCTACCTTTAAAATAATCTTCATGATTAGATCAGAAATGTTGCCAAGTCTATGTAGCTTACAAAGAACTGCAGAGTCCTTCTAAGATTTTGTCTCTTCTTGCTATGTGGTGTTGGCTGACCAAGATCTAATATTAAATACCTGACTGTTTTAGTACCCTTTATTCAGTGTTCATGATGTGACTTTTTACATGAAGTCTGTGATTTGATACCTAGACATTGTTCAAGTCAATATCCTTGGCTTCTGCGTTATAGAGACAAGAAAACAAAACTTTTTGAACTTGTGTTACTGGCTTTTTGTATGCGCTAAATGGCCATTTGTGAAACTTGACAACATAAATTGTACTACTGATAGTAAATGGGTTTTTTTGCACTAGCCTTTGAGAGCTGTAACACATTTCAGTACTTTTACAACGTATTCTCTAGAAAGTGTGAATCTATTTGTCAGTTCTGAAAAAAATATGTAACAATGAAACCTCAAAAGATGTTATGAAGTGTACAGTTTGTGATAATTTTATATTTTAAAAAGACAAGAAGAATAAAAGAATTCATTTGAAATAATTTTATTCTAATTGTTTCATATGTATTTTGAACAAGAAATAAAGTGATTAAAATTATTCACTTTTTTCTGTCATTCTTACAAAAGCAAACTTTTCAAAAGAAAATAAAGATCAGTGGATTACAATGGCCCCAAGCTGAGTAGCCCTGTTTATATCCTAGGTGTTTTGTTCTCATGAAACTGTTACTTTAAAATTCTACACCATGAAAAAGCAAAGGATATTTCTGCCACCAGATTTGCAAGGTACAAGACAGAGTGCCTTTGAGTGAAAACAATTAAATCAAGCAGTTCCATTATTACTTCATGTAATTCTTTCACATTATCTTCAATTTCCTGCTATGATATTGTTTACCGTAATCTTCAAAGTCATTAGAGCATGTTTTAAATAATGGATTAATTATTCAATTTCATATTATTAAAGTATTTAAGAATATTGAAGTATTTCACTAAAGAGACACAAGCCTAATTTCCATCTTCCTTGTTTCTAGGTGCACAATCATGTAGATCAAACAGACGAGAACTTTACTACCATTAAATGGAAAAAAAATAGCCAGATTTGAATAGGACTTATGTTTAAACTGAATTGGTGTTAATGGCAACACCTTATGAAGCAATGATGATCCAGGGTAGACAGGTTCAAGCATGACAGATCTTTGTTGGCACTTACAAGGACTGTTTAAGGAGGAAAACTAAGCTGTAAGTGTGCAGTATCAGCTGGATGTGATCCATTTCCATTCCACCTGATGCTTAAGTTCTGTATCACAAACATTGGGGAAAACAACAGCATAGAATCAATTGCCCTTTGGCAGAGTTACGTAATTCTCCTGAAGTGAAATTAGATGTATATATTTGAGGTTCCCATCCTGTTTCTGATCTCTGCTGGCTGAACATTAATCTATCCTAAGTTTTTGCTGAGATATTAAATGCAATTCAGTTCTCCACTTCAATTCAGGGACTTGGTTCACATCTGTCATTGAAAGATTCTGTTTATTTTGAAAAACTGCTTGTCCTTCTCTAGCAAGGGTAATTTCATTCCAGTTTGCCACTGCCTTTAATCTTAATATTCTCTATTTCACATACAAAATGCTAATTTTCATTAAAGTGATGGGTTCTGAGGGTTTTGAATATTATAGTTTATTTTGAAAACTTGTCTGTAATTTGCATAGAAGCAACACAACCATCTCTAAGATTTCACTGCAGTCTGTGCAATATAATTTCTGCATGAAATCCTAATCCTTCTACTTTAGTCGCTCCTGAATATATCTTCATTCCTTACAATAATCAAATTTACTAACCCACAGAGAAGCTGGAGGATGTGCAGCCTAAAATGTCTCAAGAACCAGAAGGGAGTAGATTTGTGAGGAAAAGAGGAGAAGAAAGAAATGCAAACAAAGCCCAGTAAAAAACATACATGATAAAATTTTGCAAATCATTGAGTATTCTTGCACACACAGAAGAGCACTATCTTTCAGTCGCTGCAGTCTATTACCACACCTTTAAAAGTGATGCAGAGAAAATCAGGGATCAGAAGTGAATCCAGATCTCCCATCTTCTAGACCACAAAAGTCCCACTCCTCTATGTGGATTTGTACTTTGCGTGGAATATGTGTGAGTCTCCCAAAGGAAAAGCTGTGATGCATAAGGAGGCAGCAAATGATTTAAAATATGTATATAGTAACCTCCTATCCTGCTAAAATGCATTGGTTCAGATAAGGAGACAGAAATATGATTTTCTCACAATATTGTTTACTATATCATTCTGAAAGTTGAATAAAAGCCCTCCTGTTGCTACTGCTGTAGATAACAGGAGCTGCTTTTCAACTCAAAAGACAGACACATGTATTTTCAGAACCAAAGGTCCTGAATGAACTCCCCCCTCTGTGCTGCTTGGATGCAGCTCAGTTGATCACAATGCTGGTTACAGTAATACAAAACATTATTTTAAAAGCTTTAAGGCTATGGCAGAATAAAGACAGAAATCTTTATCACTTGTCACATTCTGAAAAGTGGCATTTTGGGAGCGGTGCAAGTGCTCTGATTGCACTGCATTGCAATGCATTGATTTTGCTTAACATGCCCACTGTGCTTAAATTGATCTATTACTCTCCCCTCTGGAATTTTAAAATGCAACAATCACAGCCTAACCTCTTCTGCTGAAGTGATGAGCATACTCACTCACACTCAGGTGCTTTTTTTTGCCTTCTCCAGAATATATTTTATGTCCTCAGCCTTTGCCTTACACATCTTCAAAAAATAGCAATTCTCTTGTGTGTGTATGTTATACATCCCATGGAGTAGTGCAATTCCAGTTAAGGTGACCAGCCACAGTTTCCCAATTCAATTTCTTTCATAGCTTTTCAGTATAAATTCTCTTTGCTCTAGTGCTGTTTCTCAAGAAAATTGGTGAACACAATTGCCTTCCTCCAAAGAGAGAGACTGACAAGAGTTTGTTGCATGTCCCAAATCTAACATAATTTCAAACCCAGACCATTTGAGGATCAAAACTTTCTTTGGAGTGACTGAAGAAGACTTTCTGTGAGGTTTCCTGTTATGATGTGCTCACTGAGATTCAGGAACCAAGTCAATATCTGAGACTTTACATATTAAATGCTATATGTGATGTTATATAAAAATTAATTATTTGTAAAGTCTTAACAATAGTGGGATTGTGCAGACATGTTTTATGCAGAATTTATAGTGTTTCACTCATTGATTATTAATTTTGTTAGCAGTACCAAAAAGAATTCCCCAAAAATTTGAGATTTAATAGTGGTATTGTACTTAATTACAGATGAAACTAACAGAATGAAAGTATGGCTCTACAATCGGATTTGGGAATTCTTGACTTTCCATCACTTCATTTCTGAGTTCTGAGCCCATTAAATCTACAAAGAACCTGCCTAATAAGTTTCTCTTGCCTTTAGGCTTGTTCTTTAGGATGTATTTGTCAAATCCAGCTAGCTAAATTCAAGTCATAACTATTGGTTTTGGACATCTCTGAATCATATCATCATTAAATAGTTTTTGTTAGGGAAACATCCCATTCAAAATCCCTGTGATACCGAGTCTGAAGCAAGCTGGGTAAACATCCTCGTCACCCAACACCTTCCTCATCGTTCACAAACTACAGCCAAACAAAGAAGTACCTGTGCCCAGGTTCTTAAGGCCAGGGCCCTGACCAGCACAGCAGCCAACCTTGCAAACCTGGAAGGCATCCAGAGGGACAGCATCAAGCAATTCCTTCCTTTTCCTTTGTAGCTTGTGCCTCTGACTAAAATATGCTGAGGTTTACACAATGCCAGATTTCCTAACTGCTAAGATGGGCATGGGAAACACCTGGCTGCAGAGCATCACCTCCAGGCAGCACACTAGGATAGGGAATCAGTTGGCCTCTTCACAGGAAAAAGTTGGAGCAAAACTTTGGTTAGGAGTTGTGGCTACTGGCTAAAAACTGAAAGTAGATGTTCCTGGAAAGGTATGTCTCTTTTTTATTTTTAAAATTTTATTCCTAAATTGTTGATCAGCTCTTTATTCCTGAAACCTGATAAAATCAATCCACTGAGGTTAAAGGTTGAGAAATGAATCTGTCACACAAGCATGAAATAGTAGCAAGCATCAGAAGAAACAATTGCTTATCTTCTTCCCAAGCTCCATGAAATCACTTTTGTATTCAAAATGACCGTCCACTGCAATAACACAAGGGATCATCCTTGCTGTCTCACAAATATTTTCATTGGCAGCAGAAACTGAGTCACATGCTCTAGCTGTGGCACAAAGGCTCTTAATGAGATCAGCATAACCATAAATTCAATCACTATTCAGGAGGTTTCAGAGAAGCAGCTTTTGAGGTAAGACAGAAGGGAGAAATTCAGGGTAGATAAGGAAAAGAAAACAAATATGTTGTCAAACCACAATGTTTGGTTGCTTTCAGCTGGCTCCCATTATTCCCTTGGCCTCATTTTAAAGTGGCTTTACATAAATATCTCCAGCAGAAAAACAAATGTCATTCAGGCATATAGAACCATTTATCTGAGCAGCAGTAGAGCTTTGTTTGTAATTCTTTCAAATGAGAGAAGGAAAGCTGTCTGACACTGCCCAGCCATGGTGTCACATGGGGTCTTAGCTAGAGGATTGTGATAACTGCCTACAGCATGGTAATGCAAGCTAATTTTCGTATCTATTTAATTGCATAAAGCACTCACAAGCTCATATAAACTCTGATTGTGTTGCAAGTGCACTGAATTATGTGTAATTTTGACTGACATTGTAGTCTGGTAATATTTATCTGTGTGCTTGCTGGCTGG
>WEIT01038141.1:8891-22919 GCA_013389985.1 Dryoscopus gambensis
GTTTTGGAGCCTGCTCTTTCCTCTCAGAGACACTTTCCAGCCCCATGCCAACTGCTGCTTTATGCTGTGAGTTTCTCCCAGCCCTAACCTTGACCCTAATCCTTACCCTAGTGCCACATGGAGCCTGAGACCAAGGTTTTCAGCCACACACAGGAAGAAATTCTCAGTTAAGAATTGTTTTTGCAGTCCAGTGTTACTTCCAGTTTTTAACCTGCTCCAGCTGCAGTTTTGCTCCTTTTCTCATTCCCAACCTTAGCACTACACATTAACGCTATACCTAGGACACTGTTTTATTTTGAGCCCACGTCACAAATCCCTGTCTCATTTCATCTGCAGCTCTAGGTTCTGTCCTATCACACCTCCTGAGATGAAGTTAAGGTCACTTGTGTATTTATTGCTGGGTGAAGGAAAAAGCCTAAAGCTGTAACTTGAATGGGGCTGGGACGTGTCTGCCAAAGCAAGTACCGGATTTCAGGGCTCTCCTGAGAACCTTTTCTTCTTGCCATGGATTGTGTCTTGGGCTAAGGCCAAGTCGCAGCCCCTGCCCTTGGTTTAGGTTTAGGATTCCTGCTAAAGTTAGGGTTTGGATTAGGGTTGGCACTTGGAGAGAGGGAAAGCCCAGAGCAACACCAAGTGACAGTATGAAGGAGCTTCCAGAGGATAGGCACATGGATGGAGCCAGGAACAGTATAAAAAGCATGGAGATGGAAGTTTTATTGAAAATAAATCTTTATAGTTATTTGTACCTCAGACATTTGGGCTTGCTTTTTGTGTTTAGCAAGACCTTTTGTGTAACTGAACATGCACAATATTTTGACTGAAAGATGCATCTTAAATTAAGAGGCATCCCTGCTTATGTTGGTTTTGACTGGCAGATATTCCTGTCTCACTAGGAGTCTCATAATGAAACAAACAGGGTGTATATAAATACATATGCTCCTGACACAAAAATAGTCAATGTAATGGAAGTAGTTTATATCCCAGAAGAGGTCTTTCTGTCTGAGAGATTCTAGAACATGGCAAAGGACATTTTTCATCTTTGCAGAAGCTTTGAAATATTTCTTGTTGCAGTTCTTTTTTTTACCCGCATTTTTTCCTTTATAATCATCTCTCCTATTGAATGTGCATCTAACCAGGAAGAGGTTTTGCAATATAACGAGCTGCAGCGCCACCAATAATTAATGCCATTCAATTTTACAGTCATGATTTTCTCTTTTCTTTCATCTTTGGTAGCTATTTACCCCTGTGCAAAGTGAGTACAACACTAACAAATCAGATTGCTTCTCAATTTACATATATACAATGTCATTGCTCAGGAAAACAGTACTTACATGAGTAAATGAACAGTTAAACAGCTGACTTACCATTTGCATCTGCAATCATAATAATGGCTTGCATAAAGTAACTGTGATATTGTGCATCTCTTTTTGTGTATGCACCTGCCTTATAGTTCTCTTCACCTCTGTTGCACATACATTTATGAAAATTTAGCAACTATGTGTTTTGGTCCCCATTTCTGTTCTTTATTTAAAAGATGGCACCTCCATCAACACCAAGTTTGCAATTATCTTGGGTCATTTATTCAATCAATGTATAGCCTGAAATAAAGATACCAGCTAACGGTTTATCACAACTTTTCTCACCATATTAAAAAAATAATAAAAGGAAAAAAGAAAATGAAGGAATTTGTTTGGATTTCTCTCAGCCAGTTACTGAAAAAGATCAATGTAGGACCATAGAGTAAAGCATAACTAACTGGCAAAATTATACAGTATTGATGGCAAAAGCTTACTCATGAGTGGTTTTAAACAATCAAGATCTTAAACCTGCACATTGTTTACTGTGCAAAACACTTACATAGCTGGCTAAATGCTGTTTCTTTATCTAGACTTAAGAAACACTGTCAGTGGAAGAAGTTGACCCTTTAAGGGGTCTTCAATGTCTAATCTTGGTCTGTTATGCACTGCAAAGCAATTGTCAGGGTGATGTTGTGTGCTTATCCTGACTCTAAGCATGCATGCTAAATCAATTCAAAGAGATAAATTATTTGTTCCAAAAGCAATATCCATGCTTTTGCGTTCCTGTCTGAAAAGCAACTGAAACAACACAGCTTTCTGGACTTATGTGGGGATTATACAGGACATTAACTTTGTTCTTACCCTCTGCAGCAAGGTGAATTTAATCCTTTTAGTGTGCATACAGGGGATGCTTTTCGATCTACTGGAAGTTGCTTCGTTATTGTTGCTAATAATAATGCTATATATAGTGGGTAGATACTAGTTGTATGTCTTCTGCATCTTGTCTGTCTTTCCCTGTAGAAAAAAAATTTGAAGATCTGTCTCAGATAATTTAATTCCCACAAAAATCCATTAAATTCGGCATATTCTGATAGTATTGTGATTCCAAGGCATTTTATTAATTAAGTTTACTTTTGGATAGATCTGGACTTGAAGAACAATTCTTCAAAGAGAAGTCAAATGTAACACCTGTCAGTCTTCTCTGTTTTGCACATTACTGCTCAGATAACTTCAGTCAGTGCTGATGTCATCAGTCAATGGCAAAACATAAAACACTAGTGAGCTGAATCACAAAATTTCTTTCACATGAGTGTCCCTTTAAACTACACCTAATTATCTTAACTGTGGTGACAAGATATTACATTTTTCATAAAAAGATTTCAAAACTGAATGCTAATACAATGCATTTTCTTTTTCAGATGATATTGAATCTGAATCCTACTTGAATGACATCATGTACTACATTCATGTTCTGAATAGAGAAACTAATTCCATATGAAGTACACTTACTGCAGATGCCTTCCCATTGAAAATGAGATACTCTGCATTTACAGTTTTGTGAAATGTTCGAGTTTCAAGTTAATTATAAAGGGGAACAAAGAAGTCCATCTACAGGAAAAGTAGCCCATTGTTCTGAAGTCTCTCTCCAACGTAGCAGCAGCTCCATTTGAACAAGTAATCACTGATTCCTTTAGGGATACAGCAGCTCTTACCAAGACATGTAGCAGGCCTCAAGGAAGCTGACAGGACAAACTGAAATGCAGTGACTGCTTATATAAATAGAAAAGAATTACATAAATGTTAGTGGACATTAAATAGAGTCATGATCAGCCAATTTGTCTACACCTTAGAACACAAACTGACCACATCTGTTGGGGTTTTTAGCCTCAAGGAAAAAAAAAACCCATAAGGCTCTTACTTTACATACAAAATCTATGCAGTTATACTGGCATGCTTGGAATATACTGCCAGGAAACGGTGTTGATTAGAGGCTTGGTCAGTGGACTAATATTCAGAGAATCCAGGTCTAAGTCAAAGATAAATTGGTGTCTTGTCCAGTGATTGAGCATCGTTGCCTCAATTTCTTCTGTTTCATAGAGGGAAACAATACCATTTATCTTGTACAGTACTTAAAGTACTCTGGATCCATGTGAGAAAGCAAGCTATCCATGAGGCTTAGTATTTTTATTGAATCTGTGCATGCATTTTTAAGTCTTTAATTTTTTTTTCTTTTTTATTATCAAGCACAACATGATAAAATGCTCACTCAGTAAGATGGTTCTTTTAAAGCAAAGGGATTTTGTCCTCCCCAAGATCCCAGCAATACAAATTGGTTATTAATATTAGACTGAAGACTGTTGACATCTAATTTTCCAGATCTCAATTTGTGTAGCTTTCAGAAGGGAAATTCTTCCCTCCTAGGAAAGACTTATTGCTTCAAAGTGAGGATTTTGCAACTTCTTCACTTTTGGATCTTATGTCTTTGTTTGTCTTACTGATATTTGAAAATTTATGCTCTTCAACAATCATTAATCACTTGTAACTTCTTAAAATCTCTCATCTCCACATAAGTATTTTTTCATGATAAAGCATGGTGCGCATCTCTCAGCATGAAAATGAGAATTTTAGAAGAGCGTAAAACAGTAACAATGCTAGTAAAAATAAGCTCGTTTATAAATTTTTTTTTATGTATTAAAAAACAGTTCAGAATTTTAGAGATCTTCTTTTTTGGCCCTGCTGTGACAGTATGAGAATACAAGATTCTCACTGAGGTAAGAAAGTGTTTCTTGACTCTTTGCATACCTTTGCAAAGGGATTGTGTCTCCATCTTCTCTAAGTCTTTGCATCAGGCAGTAGTTGTGCGTAGCAAGGATATGTCCTCTATGCTTTCTTTTTCTAATGCTGAACAAACACAGCTCTTTCAGCGTCTCATAAATCACGTGTTCCAGCTCCCTGTCTATTTTAGTGTCTTATCTCCTGTACTAGTTGCAGCATGTCAACATCTTTCTTATCTCAAGTAACCCAAAACTCGATTGCGGTACTACAGATGCAGCCCCACAAGTGTCAGCTAAATGAGAATTGTCAGTTCCCAGGACCTGTTGTCCACACTCATGATAACACAATCAGGTATGCAACTGGGCATCTTCTCTGCAAGGGCAAATTTTTGTTCCATTTTCATGTTCATGTTGTTTGTTACAGAACTGAAGTTTAATGAGCCAAACTCACATGAATTGCAGATTTATTTTAGCATTAAAAAAACCCAACAAAACCAACTCCACAACAGAAAATCTCTATGTAATAATCTTTGATGAGCCCTAGACTGCAGGGTGGCTACTGTATGGGGATTACATGTTATCTTGCTATTTGCAGACCATTTGAGATGAATGGGAAGTAGATGGTGTGTTTTAAAAACAACAGATGAAATTTGAAGTAA
This sequence comes from Dryoscopus gambensis, assembly GCA_013389985.1. Classification (NCBI taxonomy): domain Eukaryota; kingdom Metazoa; phylum Chordata; class Aves; order Passeriformes; family Malaconotidae; genus Dryoscopus; species Dryoscopus gambensis. Next base: position 13,623 of record WEIT01038141.1, read on the forward strand.
CTGAGAGGTTGTGTTTCACGATTCATGTATCAGTACTCTCAAGATAAAATGTCATCTGTTCATGTCAGCTACTCAAGAGTAACTGAATCAGAATCTCTGGGTTAGTCAGTCCAACATGTTATTCTATTCCTGACCACAGCACTAACAAGTTCAATCTTGAGATGCAAACTGAAACAGAAAACCTGAGATGCTACAACACCACATAAATATTTTTAGCCCTGTATTTTACAGAACTGCTCAAGCACTTATGACATGAAAATGTCAATTTTTAAGTCAAGCCTGAAGTTGAGAGTTGGTCTTGACATAACTCAAGGAATTTGGCAACCAGCAATAAATTCAGCTTATAGAATGCCAAACTGTACTTAATATATTTAAATTCAGTATTTTAACGACCTTTGAATTTATTGCTCAACTTCCAGTACAAGTAACATTTAGCATAACTCACCAGCTTTTTTATCAAAGAGGCCTGATTCACATGACAACTCTAGTCTACTCTTTAATATCTCTGTGACTATATTGTTACCCTCTCTTTACACACTATTTAAAATTTATGCAAGGGTCAGTAAAACCCTATAATTTCCTCTGTTCTTGTTTGGCAACTTCACATTCATTTTCCCAATGACAATGTGTTAGGTTGCTCTTGGCTGGGCTCCATGTGCTCACCAAAGCCCCTTTATCACTGCCTTCATCATCTGGACCACGGAGAAAAAATGCAACAAAAAAACCTCGTGGGTCAGTATAGGGAGATTTCACTCACCAGGTACTGCCATGGGCAAAACAGGCCTGAAATGGGGAAAAAGTCGATTTAATTTTTTGTTAATCAAATCAGAATGGAATAATGAGAAATAAAACCAAATCTTAAAACACCTTCCTGCCACCCATCCCTCCTTTCTGGGCTCAGCTTCTCTCTAGAATTCTTTACCTCCTCCCCTCAGCAGTGCAGGTGGATGAGGAATAGGAGTGTGGTCACTTTGTCACATGTCTCTGCTGCATCTTCCTGCTCAGGAACAGGATTTCTCACACTCCTCCCCTGCTCCACTGTGAGGTCCTTTCCACAGGAGACAGTCCTCCATGGACTTATCCAACCTGAGTCCAACATGGGTTGCAGTTCTTGCGGAACTTCCCCAGTGTGGGTCTCTCAAATGGGGCACAGTCCTTCAGGAACAGGCTGCTCCAGAGGGGTCCCCCACAGGGTCACAAGTCCAGACACAAAACCTCCTCCAGCTCCTCTTTCCATGGAGCCATAGGTCCTGTCAGGAGTTTGCTCCAGCATTGGCTTCCAGTGGGGTCACAATCTCCCTTAAGCACATCCACCTGCTCCAGCAGGGGCTCCATGGGCTGCAGGGGCACAGCTGCCTCACCATGGTCTTCATGACTGCAAGGACATCTGTGCTTCAGTGTTCAGAGCACCTCCTATCCTTTCTTCTTCACTGACCAGGATGTCTGCAGAGCTACTTCTCTCGCATATTCTCACACTTCTCTACAGTTTCAGTTGTGCAGCTTTTCTCCCTTCTTAACTATGCTGTCCCGGGGGTCTGCCAACATCTCCAGTGGGCTCAGCCTTGGCCACTGGGGCATCCACCCTGGAGCCGGCTGGCATTGGCTCTGTCAGACATATGGGAAACTTCTGTCAGCTCCTGACAGAGGTCACACCTGTAGCCCCTCTGCTTCCAAAACCTGGCCATACAAACACAATAAACTCCAAAACATTATTAAATTTATTTGAGTAAGAAGTTAAAATTTTCCCTAAATATTTATTTATTTCTTATATAAGCAGTGCTTACACTAGAGCGTATTCATAAAATCAGACCAGAAGTCCATTTCATCAAGTGTTTTTTCTCTACTTGACTACATGTTGCACTGAGAGGTGTAAAAATAAATTATATAGGATATAGTTCTGGTCAAATTTTAATCCTAAATCTGAGAAGGCAACTAAAAGAAAATTTTTATAGTATCAAGGATTATATAAATGCCATCAGATTTTGAGGTAATTTGACTCTGAATCCCTATTGTCTTTTTGTGCATCTAAATTTTCTTCAATTTAACTTGTCTAAATCAAATTAATGTAAATTTTTGTCTTCTGCAAACTTTGTTATTTATTCCTTTTTTTACACTATTTTAAAATAAACTGCATCACCACATCTTTTCCAAACTGTTAACACCTACTGTGCTAACATCTAGCCTTTTCTGCACATAATTTGTCATTAAAGTCCCATGGGTAAAATGATTCCATCACATAAGGCAGTTTAATTTCCTGAGTATCCTCTCCTAGACTTTTAAAATATTCAAGTAGATTTTTTTTCCATTCCTTTTTGTACTTTCAGCTGATAATTCTTCAGAAGTTCTAAATAATTAAGAGGGACATGAGTTTCCACTAGCAAAGCCATCTGACTTCAGGAGAAGTTATCTTATTCTACATATTTAATACTTAGAAACATGATTTTAAAAATTTATACAACACTGAAGTAACAGACACCATTCTGTAATTCTAGACATCAGCCATGTGTCAGAAGTAAGAGAAATGTGGCTATAGTTATGCTTTGGCATCCAGCTGATGTGGTTACAGATTTTCAAAACAGTTCTGATAGCAGGTTTGTGTGTATCACTTAATTCCATTACATTTGGGGTTCATATATTCCCAGTGAGATTAAATAGGTTGTCCTCTGTAGCAAGGCAACAGTGTCTGTGTATCTACCATTCTCTTGTGCTGTATACAAGCATCTACATGTCTTAATCATAGATGTAGCCCAGTAAAAGTAATTTTTTTCATTACTAGTAAAAGTCTAGAAATGTGGGATCTTAGAACTCGTCTGGGCTTTTCTTAGCCTGAGCTGATTTTAGCTTGTATTAGAAGCGTGTAGATGTATTTGGTAACAAACATCACCCTTTTCTATTAACTGGGACAAAGAAATAAAATTTCTTTCAAGCTCCCTTGAGTAAGGCTCCCATATGCCCCCTACTTCTTCCAGAAGCCTGGAACCATTGACTTTAGGACCTAGAGGAGCATTATAAAAGTGCAAGTAACATTAGAGAAAAAGCGTAAGAACTGGGAAGACAGTGTCTAATTTTCAGTAGTGTTGTCCTGTAATACTTATAACTGGATGCAGTATTTTGATTACACACGAAAATATAATTGGATAAACAATAAATTCATAACTATTTATATAAAGCATGATCCCTTTTTTTTTCTGATATCAATATTTTAGTATAAAACTTGAATAACCTTGTCAAAAGCTCACTATGCATATACTAAGCTTTGAAACCTTAAACAGTTTTATTGACACTAAAAGGGACAGTCCATATTCAGTTACACAGGTGCACAAGTTTGGGTTTTATTTACTGAACCTTAAAGGATTTATCTTCATTGTTGATGCTAACTCTTCGTGGAAAATACACCTTTAATTGTTGCCAGTGCCAAATGCTGTTGCTCCGAATGCTGGAGCCACCCTAATGAATAGTATCTGAGCTTAATCACTTGACAAATTTCAAGTGCTATTTTTCTTCTAATGTCCTAACAACTCTATCAGTGTTGTTGCCTCTGCTTATCTTTATTTCTTTATTCTTCTGTCTTTGTTTCAGTTATTAGAGTCTCATTGGCACTCCTATCCTGACATTCTTTGATATACAATCATTATAAATCATGGGCAGTTTTGTAGAGTTCTGGAGTTTTTTTCCTTTATACTACAATTAATATCTCATTACAAAATTTGTCAGATCCCTTGTGTTTGCAAAAGATAGTTTCATCCAGTACTGTGGAAATGGTAGGAACAGAAGGGATTTTTCATCATCAGTCAGGAGTGGGCCCAGACCGCATTATGGTATTGAATCAGTAAGCAAAACCTTGCTGTTGTTATTACTGTGATATTTATTTGCTGCGGTTACTGAACCCTAGTTGAGGATCAACTAGGATCAACAGTTACGTGAAGCACCACACCAGGGCACCGCAGATGTTTAGAAAGCTCATGTGATGCACTGTGACCCAACAGCAAAATATGTGCACTGTTTCCTCTGAAACTGTGGGGAAGGAGAAGTTGCAAACACCACTTTTCCATTTTTTCTTTGTTAAAGGGACACCTTTTACTTTGGAGAGGAATTCCATCAGTCAGTATTTTTCATCCTAAGGATGTTACATTTTTTATGTATGCCCAGTTTCTTCCTTGCTTGAGCATTCTTTCCCAGTGAGACTATTTGCCAGGCAGATGTAAATACTCAGAACAGACAAGCAGGAAATGTAGTGATGAAATTGAGGGTAAGTTACAAAGGCACTGAGTATGTGCATGTTAGATTTAGAATTGTTGCACAGTGAGCATGTTGTAGTTGTTGTGGAGACCTTCTTCTAAGTCAAATCTGCTGTTGTAAGGGAATCCAGTGATGCTGCTGAATATAATGCCTGCTTTTATCGGTAATATGTGCATGTTCTGTTTACACCATGCACAGAGGTCATATTGAATTTAAACACAGGAAACATGGCAGCATACCGAGTGTTGGATCTAGAAGGCTTCTGAATGCTGTTACCTAATTAACCAGGAACAGCTGCTTGTTTTACTGAATTTTTTTCTTCATCTGTTTTAGAAAATTCCTAGCAGTACTGAAGACTGACTTCCTTTTATGCCCAAGGACATCTTATGACTTCATAATTCCTGAGCAATTATTTATAAATTCTTCATAATTTGAATGAAACTGTCATTGTTTTAGTACTTGGAATTGTCAAAATATAGAGAAAAATGTGTGTATGCCTTCAAACTTTTGACCAAATCCAAAACTTCCATGCAACATCATCAGCAGAGGCAATCCATGCTCTTCCACATGGATGTTAAATCTCTTGTTTCATTTTCATACTGTGGTACAGATTTCTCATCTTGTTCAGTGGTTTTGGGTTCTCTCAGCTTGCCTAGTTGTTGGTACTTTTGCTGTGCTCAGTGTCTGTTATTGTCATGTAGCTTATTTGCTAACTTCTCCTTAGACAGAGTTTCTGGATTCCAAAAACCTATGCCCTTCAACATGCCTTTTTTATTTTTTTTTCAATTGTTGATAGAAGACAACAAATGAGGTAAAATGTCTTTTAAAATGTCACTAATGCATTTGCCATACAAACTCTAGGAACTGTCATTTTAGATTTGTACCAACTAGGCCCCCAAAGGAATTCTATGACAGAAATTGAGCTGTGAGAGGTAAGCACCTTCTAACTACGGTTTTTTTTTCTATATAATGGAAAACATCAGTGAATCAATTTTTTGACCAATTTAGGTAAGGGCGGACCTTGAGTATGTGTTTGTAGGCCTGGCTAGTTGTATCTGTTCCAGAGTTGAAAATGAAGTTGAAAAGAAAATCAATGAAGGGGATTGTATGTCTACTCCCCAGCACCTTGCTCGTTTTTAATGTTTTTCCTAAAGCAGAAAATAAGAATTATGAGATTTCCTGTACGGTGGAAGTATTTGAAATGTGGCACCTTAGGAAACTCCAACATGGAGCTCTTAAAACATTCACGACCACTCTCTGTCAGCCTTATTGTGGTTTTCTCTGTAGCATGGCTGGAGTGTGTAGGCAGCTCCCACAGGAACCACAGGAAGCACAGCAGGGAAGCCTGGCAGCACAGTTAAGTGTACAGGTAAAACAATAGTTAAAGAGAGCTCTGTTTTCTTGGTGGGTTGCCAAAGGAATGGGGAAGTGACATCATGACAGTGCAAATTCCTGAGCTGTCTGCTAGCTGGAATGATGTGAGATGGAGGTCTTAGTAGTGGAATGACTTGAGCATCTGCAACAAGCTTTTTCTCCAGGAAAATGACAATTTACTTCAAAGAACTCCAGTTCTTTAAGGAAGTATACAGTCTTCAGCAGCTTCCTTCCTTCCCCCCCTTCACTCCCCAGAAATATTTTTATTCTCCAAGACAAAATTATGCATTAAAAAGTCATGTATGTTCTCCTCTGTACTCTAAGGTGTGTGACCAACATGCTGATTTATGTAGTCCAAGGTACAATAAATATTTAGTTGTTTATATAAACTAGAAGATCTTCATGTGGAGGTAAAAAGAAATAGCACCTCTTGAAACTCCAGTTCTCAGAGAGCTGGGAAGAGAGAGAAGTTCGATGCATGACAGGAAGAATAAACAGACTATATATTTGCAATGAAATAGGCCCTGTAGCTTTAATGGTCTAAGCAGTTGTAAAAAACTCTTGGTCAATTTCATAAGTTTATTGTATTCAGAGGTTTGGGGTTTTTCTTCTTTTTTTCTAGAATTTTTTTCCAGGGCTTGCTGTTCCTAGCCATCTGCAGACTGCAGGGCAACAGATGTTAATGAGAGAGGGTTATGTTCTGCTTCATATGTAGTCCCAACACCTTGATCCAGTCCTAGACGTTTGTCTCTGTTGTACAAAGGTTTCTGTTGAAACAGCAAAGTTAAATATACATAATAAATTCTGCAGGTTAATAATTTGACTGCTTTCACTTTCCGTGTTTTCTACAGACCTTTCTCCAATAAAAGGTTAATTTTCTGAAGTAATTTAAGGGCCCAAGCTAGCAATGACATGGAAGCTTCAGAGATTCTCAGGCTATCTAATGTTATGATTGGGTGCCCATGTACTGAGGCTCATTGCAATGCGTAATTACATTCAGTAGGAGACTCAGAAGATTTTAAAAATCTTTCTGCATTTAAATGAATGAAACTCATTTCTCTTCAATAGGAATATATTCAACTCTTGTCTTTCTGACGAAATAAAACCACAAAGAATCGTATACAGATTTCTCGAAAACAGAATACTGATGAACCTCCTTAACATCTCTGGACACCACAGTAGTAGTGGTTTACAAATTCCTGTGCACATTCAGCCAGCACAGCCATCTTGGCTTCACTCAATTTCCATGACCAAAACATTTCCAACTCCCTTGCGGGGAGCTGTAAAGAGCTGCTACTTGTGGCTTTAGTTGTTACCCCGCAGTTGCCAGAATTGTGGCTGTGTTTAGCTTTTCTGACACTCTGCTGAGAAACTGGGTGACCAGCTAGTAAATGTGCTCTCTTCCATAGGAAACCTACCTGCTTCTGTCCACCCTATTCTTCTAGAACACTTCTACACTGAAGTAACATTCCAGTGACTAACTTCCTAACTCTAGCAGGAATGGGAAGATCACTAAAAGCTGTTTTGTCAGTGGGATGGTCAGAGCTTCAGCTCAGCTCACCCTTCCAGTAGTTTGTAGGGATAGACACTAAGTCAGGGTCCCTCTCTTTTGGCCAAATCAGAAGCAAAGAAGTCTGGACAGAAGGGCCATTCCCTTTCAGATTTAAACAGAGTTTAAACCTCTCACACCTAGAGTTTCAAGGTATCAGAACACACAACATCAGTCACCATGAGTGTTCAGCCAGTAGGAGTTAGATGAGACTGGAGAAATATATTTAACTGTTGTGTTAAGATCTTAAAGAAAATTTTGGCCTTCCTGAATGTGTTTGTGTTCCTCATATTTACAGACAGGACTGGTCCTTTCTCAGTGTATTTATACTCACTTGTATGCATATGAAAACTCCAGTGAGATCATTAGCACTGGTATTGCTTTTGCAAGGAGAATTAAGAGCTGTTTCTGATAAAAATAAACTTTCTCCAACTGTTATTCAAGGCTTGTTTCATCTTACACTTTCTGAGCTGCAACAGTTATTTTAAGCTTCTCACAAATTAGCAGAGAATTGTGTAACACCTTGTTAGTATGGGAACTAATGGGTCAGGCCAGGTTTGGTACTGATGTTAATTGCTCCATCTCTATTTGAAGTCAATGGCACTGAATTATTTCCTGATAACAGAGGACTCAACCTTTCATTTTTCTTTTGACACACAAGCATTGGTTATGCTGAGTGGAAATCTCATTTGTGAAGTTTTATAGACCTGGGCTAAGACGCTTTGTATGCTAACACTAGAGATCTTATCTTGTATCCTTTTCTGTGGCTTTCAATGCAAAGTGTAACTTCCTATTTCTATTATAGCCTCACACAGTTTTTTGACAAAAATCAGCAAGTCGTTTAGAAAGGAGGGGGTGTCTCTTTCCCTCATCTTTTGTCTCCGTCCTTCACATGTGGTTTTCCTCATCACACCTCTATTTCTAGTGTGCAATCTTTTGTACTCCTATTCGAATTTTCCATTTTTATTTTCCTCTTTGATTCTGTTTCTGGACTCTTACCAGCAACCACATTCTCTGCTTTGCTGCTCTATGATTAGAGTTTTATTTCTAGTTATTATCTTGCTGTGTGAATTTTCTGAAAATATCTATTATCTGGAATTGCATCTAGTAATTTAAAATATTTCCATTTATGTGCCTTCCCTTCTACTCTCTCTCTGTCTATATTTGCCAAAAAGATTCAGAAATATTTGTTGACAAGAACTGAATCTTTCTTGTACTTTTACATACCCAATTATTTGCTTTATATAGGTCAGGAACTTAATTGATAACTGATTATTGAAGTTATACTTTTTACTTATTATATGGCAATAAATTAATGAAGAATGTATTATTCTGTTTGACACTTACATGTGGATTTTTTCTGCCTTTAAAACGGAGGTTTAATTATGAAATTCAATTTTGTGTGCCAAATTCTTGTAAGTTCTTTCAGTCTTCTTTGAAGATTAATCGTTGTCTAATTATAATAATGGTGTTAATATAAGCAGTTTTCTGAAAGAATTGAAGAGCAGGATTTCTGTCAGACTTTGGTTAGGACAGTCTTATCTAGGGCACTTAACTGTCACCTGCTTCATGAAAACATTCTGGGTTTAAAAAACATGATAGAAAAATATTTTCAAGGGGAGAGGAAAAAATATTTTCAAGGGGCGTGTCATGGTTAGACATTGGACACAAGCCAGTGCCCCATGGAAGTATATTTTTACTAATAATGGTTGTGAGATGTGATCAGGAATAGAGCAGAGCAGGCTCAGACTTAGGAATAAGAAAAAAAAAAACTTTATTAATCTACATTAAAGGAAAGAAACACACAGGGAACATGAAAACTCTCCGAAACATTCCTCCTCCTCCCAACTTCCACCCTTCCCTTCAATCAGACAAAACCTTGGATTTCCTGATCAGCTAACAATACTCAAATAATCAAATCTCAGTCCATCAAAGAAGAGAGGAGTCTCTCTTGCAAACCATAGTGTCCTTCCATGTCTGGTGCTCTCACCACCAATCCATGGACCAAGACTGCCCTCAGGATTCAATGACGCTTTGCCAAGTACCAGAAGCTCCTTTTTTGGGACAACACTGTCCCCCCCATTTATAACCCCTGGGGCCGAGGGTTTCTTCTGCTCTGAAGAGAGGAGGCATAA
>WEIT01038142.1:10769-23979 GCA_013389985.1 Dryoscopus gambensis
TTTTTTTTTTTCCTCTCTCGCTCTCTCTGGTTTTTGTTGGGTTTTGTTGGGGTTTTTTTCCCCCTGGATTGTTGTTCCTTGCAGCACTTAAAGAAGGAGCGAGTCCTCCACACGCGGGTTTGTTTAAAAGGTGCTTTTCCGGTGCTGCCAAATTGGAGGAGGACGAGGAGCTGTGCATGCCTTGCACTTAAAAATTGTGGGTTTAAGTAATTTGGATTGTGATCGCTTTCAGGAAAAAGAAAAAAGAAAAACGTAGTGGAAGGCACAAGGCACTGTGAGAATTATTATTTTTATTTTTTTCTATTTAGGGGGAGGAAAGAAAATACTCTGGCCAGATTATTGGATGTATGTAAGGTGCTAGGCCTTTTGCAGAAAACAATTTGAATTGCAATCGCATGTTCTTCTGTCTTCACTTAGCTTGTTGACTTCACGTTATTCAGAAAGAGGAATGGAAATGTAAATAACACAATTCAAACTCTTCTTGTTTTTCCTGCCTGATAATTAGTATTTCGGTTTTCTCCCCACATTCATTCTCGTATTAAGGTGGGAAATTTTCTTTGGCAGTCGAAAAATAATGAACAGATATTTAAGAAATAGAAAGCAAATTAATTTGTTTTATTTCAAACTGTAACTCAATGCTCGCTGTTAAAATGCTTACAGATGAATAGACTCATTTGTGGTGTAATTTGATTACAGCCCCTTATCTTAAACTTCATGCCTTGAAATTTCACTCTGATTTGGGGCTCGTCCCATTTGGCTTGCCACTAACATTGTTTGCAGTGTAAAGTATATCAGTACCTTTTTTACTGCTGTCCCTGAATACTCCTCAGGGCCTTAAAGGGTCCTCAGTCTTAAACTTGTATATTTAATGTGCTCTTTCATTGTAATTGAAAGTTGCTGCTGATTTTTTGAAGGGCTTGTTGCTTCCTCTCCCATGCTTAAAATGTCACTGTTACTGTCAACAATGAAGTCTTTAATCTGATGGGGCTTTTTCTGTTCGTTTGGGATTAGTATTATTATTTTATTTTTCTTTTTTAAACTTCAGGGATGGTCCTGTTGTCTTTTTGTTTCACATTACATTTTCAGTGTTAGAGTGCTGTGCAAGGGTCAGGGCAGTAAGATAACCCCCTCTGGGGTGTGATACCTTGTCCTGCAGTACCTGACAGTTTTGTATTGTCTCTGGTTTCTGTGGTGTCTGTCTACCAACATATATACCCTGAGTATCAATCTTTCCTTACCTTCCGTGGCATCTCACTGATCAGAAACAACAGATGTTTGTGGAAAGGTTTGTTGGCATGGGGAACTTATCTTTATTTCCCTTTTGTTCATTTTGTTATTTTTGCAGACAGTAGAAATCCAGGGGAAGCTTGTTTGTGTCATTCTTGAGACAACTGACAGCACTGAAATGCTTTCTCCAGTGTACTTTTGCATGCCCTGTGGCAAACAAGGTCCCTGCCCCACAGATCTTCTCTCTGATGAACACCGTGTGTATGAGGAAGATGAGGGTCTCTGGGAGATGTAACTCTATAAATTTATGACCCCACTGTTTCTCTTTCCTCCTCCTTTAAAAGGTCAATATGCCCAGAAGACAACAACTTTTTATAGGGGCACAAGACAAATCTCCCCTCCCACACACCCCCTCTGCAAAGAACCCTTTAGGGGAATGAAAGAGGAAGGTGGTCCACATCCCTGCTAATCTTTTCTGATGAGATAGCAAAGATACCAGTTACTGCATCACCTACGTTTTTCCCAGTGAGACCTTTAAACAGAGTTTTTACTGGTGCTGCAAGGCTGCCAGTAAGAAATAATGATTTGTAGGACAGATGTGATCCAAAGGGGTGACAGTGACATCATCAGTATTCTTATGTTAGTCATGCAAGAAACTAGGGTTTTTACATAGCCTCCTGCGAGAAGTGATTTGGAGGGTCTCTTTCATGTTGTCATACATCAGGGAAAAGGGCTGGAGCAGTTTTTTTTAATCTTGTACATTTTTCTTAATCCTCTTGGGGAGGAAAAATAACAAATTTCCCTTTTTATTTGGCCTTTTGCCACTCTCTCACACTCTTGCCCTTGTTCATGACACAAATGTTTTCATTTAGCTTCTGTTACAATAGCAATATTTTCTTGTACAGAGAACAGGAGTTTTGAGAGTATTCTGATGGCCAGGAGCAAGACAGCAGCTAACATGGTGAAGAGGTGAGACCAGTAGTGAGTAAAACAGTGGGCTGAACTGAGCTGAAAGAAAAATACCATTAATCATAAATTTATGTTAGGCATGAGGTATTTTATGCAAAGTTGCATTAAGAGAAGTGGTCTAGGAATAAATAATAGCGGAACTGCTAAGCAGTTACACTGAGCACTGTGCTCTTGGTGTTCTGCTTCTGTCAGTGCAGGCCTACTGATTTCAGCAGGCTCTGATTTCTCCAGGCACCCCAGTGGAGGAGTGATCAGAGTCTTTTTTAGTTGCATGCTGAAGATTTGCATGTGTCTAATCTTTTTGCTGTTGCTGTCATCACCGTTCTGGTGTTTTATTGATTGTGTTGGTTAGAGCATGGTGCTAATAAACGCCAGGGTTGGGGATTCAGTCTGCATACAAGCTCTTCACTTAAGGGTTGGACTCGTGGTCCTTGTGAGTCCCTTCCAGCTCAGCATATTGTGACTCTGTGTCTGACTTGAGTGTTCCTTCGTGCCAAGGATTTTCACCTATTCAGAAGCTGTGCAGTGTGTTTATACATGTAAATATAACAACTGTGTGTGGCTTCACCGTTGCCTTATTTTTCTTTTGTATATGCCTCTGTAAATGTTAATTCTCTGGGGCAGAGAACTGTGCTCATGTGAAAACTCCCACTTTCATCTCCTGTGTGCTGCAAAATGAGCAGCTTCCCTCACATCAAAACTAAGTGTCTCTGCTTCCTTGGTCAGAGTTAAACTGTCTCAAGTTACTGGGAGATGTGCCACAAGTAACCTGCTTGAGGACTTGATACAAATACTGTTTTGCTACATTCCTGTCTTGATTTTTTTTTTTCCCTAATTGCAAAATATTTTTTAACTGCATCCGACAAGGAAAAATGCTGGACTCTGCACCTGGGATGGGGCAACCCTGGATGTCACACAGACTGGGGAAGGAGAGGCTGGAAAGCAGCACCACAGGAAGGGACCTGGGGGTCCTGGTTGATGGCCAGTGGGATCTGAGCCAGCAGTGCCCTGGGGCCAGCAGGGACATCCCTGTCCTGGGGGCACCAGGCCCAGCAGCGCCAGTCGGGCCAGGGAGGGATTGTCCTGCTCTGCCCTGGGCTGGGGCGGCCTCACCTCCAGTGCTGGGGCAGTTTGGGCACCACAATATAAAAAAGAGAGTGTGCAAAGGAGGCCATGAGGACAGTGAAGGGCCTGGAGGGGGAGCCATGTGAGGAGCTGCTGAGGGCACTTGGTCTGTTCAGCTGGAGAAGAGGAGACTGAGGGGAGGCTCATCCCAGTTCCAACTCCCTCGTGAGGGGGAGAGGAGGGGCAGACCCTGATCTCTGCTCTGTGTGAGCAGTGACAGGACCCGAGGGAAGGGCCTGAAGCTGTGTCAGGGCAGGTTTAGGTTGGATGTCAGAACCAGGTTGTTCCCCCAGAGGGTGGCTGGGTGCTGGAACAGGCTCCCCAGGGCAGTGGGCACAGCACCAAGGCTGCCAGAGCTCAGGAAGCGTTTGGCCAATACTCGGGCACAGGGTGTGACTCTTGGGGATGGTGCTGTGCTGGGCCAGGAGTTGGACTCAGTGATCCTTGTGGGTCCCTTCCAACTCAGCCTGTTCTGTGATTCCTTTTAGTGCATAGGAATTAAATCTGAATAGAGGACAGTTTGGGATAATGCATGCATTGAGCCACCAGTGCATGCAATAGATAGAAGGAAGGTGAGCCTAACCTTGGTTTTTTCAGTGTATATAAAAATATATGGAGAGTCTATGAGAATAAAGTAGGGTCAGGGTTCTTCCAAGCACTGGATCTATATAATGTAATTAGCCTGATTTCTGGGTAATGCTTTAGTAGACCCCTGAACATCTGGCATCAGTGCTAACAAGTAATCTTTCCTGTCTATTCCAGTACCTAATATAAAGGTTTGGTGGTAGACAGTGAAATGAAGTAGTTGAGGGAGAAGGGTATTATTTAAATGGTAAAGCAATTAAATTATAACTAGAATAAAATTGAGCAGTTAGTTTGTTCACAGGGCAGGGAGGTTAAAATAATTATAGATCATGTGTCTAGCATCACAAATTTTAAAAACTCTGAGGGCTTTTTGATACTCTTTGATTTGAGATGGTCATTATTCCTGAATGCTAAAGAGAAGGAAAAAGTTCTGCATATGTAAAGGATGAGACCTTGGTCACCTGAAATGTTTTAGGCAGCCATTCCAAAAGTGTTTATCACTCTGGGTTCTTTTCCAAGATGCTCCAGTTCATGTACATTGGTGACTTGAAGCAGAATTACAGATGCTTTGCAAGTTTACAAGTTTGGTGCTAAATACAGACGGCTGTCCATGCGAGTGAGATGCTTCCCAGAGAAGCTAGATGGGATGGAGTAGCCAGGCTGGGCTCTGCTTTGGGTTTGATTCTGCTTGTCACACAGCCACTACCATGGGATGCTTGGAGGCTGGAGGTATTCTCAGTGTGGAGAGGTCCTTAAAAATACTCATTCCAATAAAAATGTAGCAAGAAGTGAATGGTATTAAAAAGGAAAGAATAAGTTGGATTTTCTTTGGGTTTTGAGCAAAAAATAAAACTAGGTTTGTTGTCTTTAAATTTGTGGTGGTATTTTTGGTAGTCTGTCCATTTTGCTTAGTAATAATTGACACCTCTAATTAACAGTGTGCTGTTGCTATTAATGTAAGTGTTTCCCATTCCCTGATCACTTGTTTACTGTCTAGGTGTCCTGAAATTTGAGATACTGTAATAAAAGGTCTATTTTGGACTTCAGAACATAATAGGACAAACAAGTGCTTAAAATGTATCCATGCATCATTTGAGGATATTGAGATCAGCAGTCTGTTTCCTTTGGTTTGAACTCAGGCAAACACATGTTGTTTATGCCCTTACATGAGATACAGATCGGCCTGCAACACTGGATGATTGTCTGGCAAAGGAAAGTAACTCCTATTGTTAAAACCTTTCTCTTTCTTTGTGTCTTGTGGCTTCTGCCATCCTGTGCATCCTAGGAAGACCACTGAGTAAAGGCTTTTGCCAGTTATGAGATTGTATCTACTCATCTAAAACACGTTGCTCGTGTTTTCTTTTGTTGTGGCAAAGGCTCCCAAATGCCTTGAATATTTTATTTTGTTTTCTGGGTGTGTATATGTGTGGGATAGCTGAGGTTTGGGGACTCTTTTCAGTCTGATTTGGTGATCAGCTGTTATGGAAGGACTGAGTGCTGATGTCCTGACACCACAGGAGGCTGGAGTGATGGGAGGCCCCATGGCCAAAGCCGCCTGCCTGCCCTTCCCCAGAGCACTTTGCTGTCCTTTTTGTGTCACCAGGGGCATTTATGGTGCTGAACTGGCTGGTGGATGTTCAGGATGAGTAGAGCTAGTGAGAATCAGCTAAGTGAGGAGGTGGAGGGAGTAGAAGTTACTTGTTTGAGTGAAGGAAGTATATAAGTTCTTTAATTGTGAATGCCATCGATTTGTGTTCAAGGCTGCTGGGTGTTTCAGCTGCTGCTGGGCTGTGAGAGCATTCTGCAGTGTTTTAACACACTAAACCTTAGAAAGAACAGGTTTCCTTCCTGATGGTCTCTTACTGTTTATCTACAAATGTTATTTTTTCCCCTTTATTTTCAGCTTCTGGCACGTGGCTTTACCAGTAGGGCACTGCCTGATTTTCTCTTCCTTTGCCTGGCAGTTCCATCATGCAGTCAGTCCTCAGCCTACCATGTGGTCCCATTAGGCTGATGCCAAGTCAGAAACTGACAGGAGTGCTTAGAAACTAAAAGAGATTCAAAAGGTGGAATGGAAATACTAGATCAAACCCAGAGTGTAATGCTGGGCAGCACTATTTGGTGGAGAAATGCTGATTTAGACACTGTACTTTTAAAATAAATAAATAATTGCCTGTAGTTTGTAGTGAGATGGTTGTTTATCCTTGTTTCACGTGTTTCAGATTATTGGGAAAGCTGTCACATAGATGAGATGTATCACCTGTGGATAAGGTACAACATCAGTGATGTAAAAATAACACCAATGGTGCCTGCTCATGTTGAGCTGAGAAATAGAAAAGAGGAAAAAATACTCACCTTTTGCCATGTAACTGATTAAAGATCCCCTCAGATGAATTTTTTTATTATTACTTTGAGGTGAAAGTCAGTATTTAAATTAAAAATGTGGCTTTTAGTAGTTAGATGGCTCTTCCTGCAAGCTGGTACTCCTATGCTTCAGCAGTAGAGCCAGTGCAGGTCTGTTAAGGGAAAATATGAATACTGTGCGTTTGTCATCTAGAAGTAACAGCTGAGTTGTTCATTAACACAATAGTTTGAATCCACAGTCTACCCCTCCACTGAGTTATAACTTAAAATAGGCTCTATTTGATGGCTGAATTCTTTGACAATGCCTTGGTTGTTCTCTATAAACATGCAAGTCTTTCCGTTTAGTTTTATTTTATTCTGTTTAGCACACCACCTCATTTATCCAACACACAACTTCTTAATCATCCTGCGTGTTAGAGTTATAATATATTTGGACAAAGGCTACAATTTCTTTTTTCAGCGGAAACAGTACAGATTTGTTCTTCTGTTTACTGCCAACTCGAGAGTAAACTCCAGCTCTGATCTGCTGGTAACTGAAGGCTGGTAAAGGAAGAATTATCCAACAGGAATGTGAGGAAATATCTCCATTCATTATAGTTCAGAATCAACAGAGCAAAGCCTCTAAGCTGCTGTTATCATTTCAAAATAAAAAGATCTCTTCTCCCCACCCTGAGGTCATCTTAGCTTTGTGTAGCTAAAATATATTTGTTAAGAAAGAAAACAGGAAAATATGTTCTATTATGGCACAAAAGAAGATTAGGCCAGTCTCATGACTATACAAGCCCTTGTTAGTCCCAGACGTACTGCACAAAGTTTTACTGTGCTGACCATTGAAACAGAGAATCTGATCTCATTTTTGTGGTCTGATATATAATACACATTATATAGTGGTTAATAATGTTTTATTTTCATATCCAAAGAAAGGCAGGGAATGCCTAAACTTTCTCACCAACCAGAAAAACCTTACTTTGATCTGTTAAATGTGGCTTACTAGAGATTAAAATAAAAAGCCAACTTCTGATCTGCAGCCCGCTTTAGGAAGCTCCCAGCAGTAATACCAGAGGTAACAGATCTCCCAGCAGATACCAGAGCTGCTGTTTAGCACGGAGCTGGCACCTGGAAGAGAGAAGTGGCAAGTTTGCTTGGTGGCAAAAACCATTCACTAATCCTTTAGGAATTTCTGAGGTATGCTTTTGTGGGGATGCCTTGGTAGGCAAAGTGATTTTTTCAAAATTTTGCAGTCCAGTTAATTTTTGTTAATGTGATGGAATAAATGTTTTTAAGATACTTGTGCTACTTATGGGCCAGTAATTGTAGAGAGATGTAGGCTGTTATTGATGGTAAGCTGTCCTTGACCCAAATTTTTTCAATACAAATTGTTTACAAAGTAGGAACCAAACCCTCTCAGGAGTATGAATGTATGTTTGACCGAGATGTAACTGTAAAGGAAAAGTTCATTTTCTTTTCCTGTGAAGTTTTAGTGTTCTTATTATAGAGGATACTAGAAATGGCATAAGGTGTGGCTATTTAAGAGTAAAATGCAACTTTAAGTCTTATGCAAAGTATTCAAATAGATGAATTTTAAAAGTTGATAACTGGGGGAGTTTCTGAACCTGAGAGGGGGAAATTTACAAGTTTTGACTTGGGTGGAACAGTTAAAAATGTAGGTGTGACTCTCCCTGTCTTTTTCTATTCAGACTTTTTAAGAATGTTACATGAAGAGAGTCTGGGTAATAATATGCACTGGTTTTAGTAATACCTGAATATTTATCTTAGTTCTGTGATTAAAAGATCTGTATTCAACCCTTTCTTATGCCATGCATGTTTTACAGGGTGAGTTGGTTGAAGTTGGTGAGTCTGAGACCTTGATTGAAATGGCTCATGTTAATCTTGCTTAACATTTGTAGCTTTAATTTCTTTTCCTGAAGAAGGATTGACTCTTTTCTTTTGATAACCTCTAAGGCACTCACTTGCAAATAAATATAGTCTTGGCAGGAAGGAAAAAAGATAGCTCTTAATATTGAGAAGGATATACTCTGTATGCGTCTAAGCAACTGTATATATTTACATAGATTTACTTAGTCTTTATTTTTGTGCTTTTTTGAAAATGATGGATGACTTATCACATGATTAGTCTTTCAGTTGTGATCTCTTTCAAGCTGCTTTTGCGTGGAAATTGGAGTTTGTGACATGGAAAGCAAACATTTTCATTTGCTCTTTTTAAACTACTACACAGTATTGAATGTGCTAAGTATTTAGGAAAAAAAAATCTCAGCTTATTTTGTGTTTATAACTAAGCAGTGTAACATGACCTGTACTAAACAAATGAAGCCGATGGTAACTTGAGACTGTGCTTGGCAAGGCAGTGAAGCTGGGAGGTATCAGCCTTCCACACCTACTTCTTATTGGCAGACTGGAAGAAGAAAACTAAGTTTGCTTGCCTTTTCAGTTCCTGATTTGTTTCCCAACCTGGAATTAACTAGTGATCATTTTGAACTAAACCGAGTAATTTGAAATGAGGAAAATATTCACCTGTCTTGTGGAAGATAATATGGCTGTCAAAATCTGGTGTATTGCATAAGTGGACAGGTTACTGTGGCTTTGTCAGTGATTTCTCCTCATCTGACTTGTTTAATTTGCTTTGGAGTTTCAGCGGCAAACATACTTTGATAAATGTTGTTTAAATTATCTTATTTACACCTAAGATAATACCATCACTGCAAAAATTTTTGGATTTCAAGTATCTTTATATCAGATGAGCTAATGTTAAAATTGTGCTCTTAATTGTTTTCACATTCAAACTACTTGGTTGCAGAAGGGTAGTGTTAGACTTGGCCTTTCACTGCTGTGGGGATAGATTTCAGACAGTTTGATATACTGAGATGATGTGTTTTGAGTTGCATGTTATTACCCATTTGGCATTTTTGTAAACCAAGCAGAGTTTTCTTCTGTGTAGCTTGTTTGCTGAGCCAGCGAGGTGTGAAACCACGGACTTGTGGCTCCGTCTCTCTTGAGTCCACTGCAGGTAAGACCAGTTACTGAATGGTTTTCTGCTGTGAGTGGTGGTACTGTGTGCTTTGCAGTAGTTCCATCTCACAAACTAAGAGGTCACAAATTGACACAGATTATGCTTGTTAAGAGATTTTTCTTCAGGTAAACTGTAGAGTGGTTATAGCAATTTTTTTTTGCAAACAAAATTAATACTTCATTATGGAAAATAAAGTGGATCTAGTTACTTGCATTGCAGACAAGGTAACGGTAGGTACAGATGTGCAGAACAACTGGAGTCCTAAGGAACAGAGCATCATTTTAAACACAGATTTGTTTTTTCAGTAATTGTTTTCTTGTCAGTAGTCCTGGCGTGCAGGTGTAACAATATTTTGATGACTGCCAGAAACCACTTTGCTAGACCAGTGTGATGTCGGCTAGGCACAGAAAAGTAAGCAAGAATTTGGCTTGACCAGAGCAGGCTTTATGGTCTAATGGGGAGAGAGAAAGATGAAGGGAAGTGATAAAGCCCGGAGCTGGCCTTGTGAATGGGCATAGATGGCTCATGACTGCCTCACATGGGACTAATGGGTAATGCAGTAGTGGAACCTCAAACTTTTTGTGCAGTTTTCAGTCCAAGCCTGGTACACTGTCACAAACTTAGAAAATAGCAAATCTTCACAGAATGGATGAAGTCAAGAAGGATCTCTGAAGATCATGTAGCCCAACCCCCCAGCTCAAGGTGGAGGCTGCTCTAGCAGCTTGCTCAGGATTTTGTCCATTGGGATCTTGTGCTTAAATGCATGGAGCTTTGCTCTCTGCTGTGTTAACATGCTGTTGACCTGGTTGACATCGTAATGCTTTGCTCCATTTGGCATTACTTTCCACATAGCATTATAATGTCTCATCTAAGCATGACAAGGTGTTTTTTGAACTTTAAAGTGAAACTGTGCAACCTCTTAGTTATGGAGAGAACTGTTGGTATGAACGAGAGACTGTTTACTGCGGTAGTTCATTGGTCCTCTGTGCTGCTTTGTGAGCATTTCAGGTGAAACTACTTATTGGCTTTAAACTGTGAAAAACTAGCTGAAACAAACTAGACGCCAAAAAATTCCATAGCTTGGTAAGAGCAAAGCTTGCCTTGGGAAAGGGCATGTACTCACTTCTGTGCTGGGGCAGACAGCTTATTTACAATTTGTAATGGTGTTGGATAGGTGTACAACGGACCATCAGGGCTCGTTCGGCTGAGCTCCAAAAATGACATTTTTTAAACCAAGCTCCTTACAAACGAGGGGGCCACAGGTGATGTCCCTTGCCAGAGAGCTGAGCTGATCTCCAGCTGAACAGGCCTGGGGCAGATAAAGGGGCTGGGGTGGCCCTTGGAGCCCTGCAAGCCCCGGGCAGCCGGAGGCAGCGCGTTCCCAGGGCAGGGCGAGGATCGCCCGCGATAACCCCGGAGCCACATGAATGAAGCTGCTTCTACCCAAGCCCTCTACCTAGCAGTTTTATTTGTGTCGTTGACCTAAGTAAGGGAAAGTATTAGAACGATATGAAGTCCAAATGTGACTTAGTTTGACTTTAATGTGCAGTATTGTGTGGTGCATGGCCTGCAGTCAATGTTGTGCTTTGGTTATTGTGCATTTTCTGAAATTCCACTGTAAGAGTGGTCATGTGATGGAGCCCCACTAAAAGGAAGTGTTTTCTCTGTACTCTTTCTATTGGTATCAAGTTACTCCAAGCATTTCTGACTGGTTCTCATAATTCCTGTACATACATTCATGTTGTTGGCTTTACGCCTTATCACATTACCTATCCCAGTACTGTATTCCAGGGACTGCTGAGGTTTGATCGCAGGACAAGCACTCTGTGTCTGTATGTAGGGAAAGCCTCGTGTCTGAGGAGGGGTAAGTTTATAAGGCAAGGGTTTGCATGGAATCGCTGAGCTATCCCCTGGTGGCTCTTATGCTGTGACAGGTCAGAAATGCAGACAACCTAATGACTTAAGCACTTGGATACTCCAAGGCTCACTGGAAACCAGTAGGGCTTGCAGGCCAAAATGGCTGTTGCTGTTTGAGGAGAAGACTCTTAAGAGCTTTCTTGTTTGCACAGGAGTGTGAAATCAGGCCAGGATGACTAATATAAAAGGACTTCATGTGTCCTGTACCCATTTGAATGGCTTTGTTCATTCAGATGGCGGTTGAATTGTAATTTTGGGCAATGATTTAACTGTGAAGTGGTCCTGAAACAATATAGTTACCTATTGGCTTTTAATGATCTTGTGAACCAGCGTATTTTAAATGGATATCTTATTATAAAGGTGATAATGGCCTAACTATTGGTGGAGGAAAGAAAGGAGGAACAAAGTCAGAAATGCCGAATAGTATGTGCATGTGTAAGTTATATGCTTCATGTAAAATTTGCATCCTTCTGAGATGTACATGAGCATATGTTTGAAATTAATTTTCTTTTATGTTTATGGTATAGCACTGAGGCTAAACTGGTGCATAATTGGTTGTTAATCCATTTTTGATAGCCTTCCATGGCAAGTTATTGCTGTTTATCTCTTTTTGAGATTTCCTACTACCATAACCGTGTGCTTTTCTTAGAGATGTGTGGATGGCCACACTACACAGAACAGTTAATGGCTCTGTCTTTAGGTGCAGTCTCTGTTTGCTGGATAACTTAGAGTGTACTTGGAGCATCATAGCAAAGCAGTTGATGAGATTCCTGTCCGTGATTCAACACTTTCCATCTGCAGTGTTTTCGAAGTTGCTGTTAACTTGCTGTGTGTGTTCCAAGTTGAGGAGAAAAAAACCCCCAAACATCAAATCCCCTACACTTTGAATCCACCTCGTTATGTTTATGGCCCAGACTCACAGTTGGAGCAGTGGGGCTATGGGATGGTTAATTCAGAGTTGGAGTGGAAATGATTGAATTGTTAACCTTTCTTTACTTGGGAGAATGAAAGGTCACATGATTAGATCTTGTTGCAGGGAGAAAAACTGTTTATTTATAAAGGTATAAGGTGTGTGATTAGCAATGGTGTTAAGCTTTTTTCAAAACTATAGTGGAGGCTTTTTCTATATGTGTTAATAGTATCATGCTTTGAATATTACGTTTTCTCACTTTGTGTTTTTACAGTAATGGTTTTTCCCTTTCATTTGGGTTTGAAAAAATTCAGTGACAGGAACAGTTCCTGGATTCAAAATAGACTGGTACTCATACTTTTTCCTTGGCCTGTTAGAACATACTCCTGATTATATATTCCTTGCAGGATCAGCACAGCAAAAAAGGACAATGAAAGAATTTCATGCGCTCCTTAAATGAGCCTTACATAAAACAAAGTTTAAAATTAATTAGGACCTACCTTTTAAGCACTTGTCAAATCTTCTCATTGTCAGGTTTTCTTCCCACTTAATGTTCACTTTATATCAAATCAATGTGAGGTACATGATAATACTTTCAGAATCACCTAAGTCCTATTAAAAAAAAAACAACTTAAGCACTTGGGTACCCCAAGGCTCATTGGAAGCCAACAGGGCTTGCACTCCAAAATGGATGTTGCTGTTTGAGGAGAAGACGCTTAAGGGCTTTAAAAATTTTGCCTCCTGGTCAGAGTAGCTGATAATATTCAGGACAGGAGTAAAGTAAAAATGCACCAAAGTGTTATAAACATTAAAAAGGATTCAGTTCAATGCAAAGTATGTTAACTAATAAAGTGTTTGAGTACGTCTAAGCAATGTACAGGTTTGGCTGCTGCCCCAGAGGAGGACTACGTATTTCATGGAACTACAGGAGAGACGGACAGCAGGCAGAAAGGAGACACAACATCAAAGCACAGACCCAGTAGCTGCCTTAGGAGGGAGAACTACATGTCCCATTGTTATAAACGAGTCCGGATATCAGAAAAAAATCAATCTGCATTTATTAATCCGCAGCTGGGAACAGGGGA